>JBBBDQ010001120.1:357500-380000 GCA_037127315.1 Ascarosepion bandense | reverse complement strand
ATAGTGTATTAGTATAACAAGAAACAAGATATTCAAAGGAAGTGTTAATAATAAGTAATATAGAAATAAGTAAGTCCGAAGGTATTATTACGCTACTTATTGCTTGACTAGTAGCTGTCGTCCACTGCTGTGAACTGCTTAACTGCCTTTGTTAACTCCTCTCCGGATGTCACGCCGGTAATTACATATAACAAGAGCAAGAGTCTATTCCTCGTAGGAGGGCATCATAATACTGTTTCTTGGAGAAAGCGCGAGAAGCAGTCTAAAGAAGGCCAGGACGCTTAAACCATTAGGCACGATGACTTATGCCTTCAAACTGTCACAACCACCGACAGCTCCTCAAAGGAAGCTTCTTTTTCTTCTTCTGTGTGCCTTGTTCTTTCAGGACTTTAGCTATCATGGTCTTCCACGTCTCCCTATCCCTGGTGGCTATTAGCACACTTTCTCCTGTAATACCAAGCAATCCCCGTGCTGTCATCCACCTGTTCAGGCCCTTCAAATATGTTATCCGCTGTTTTCCTTTGTCTCTTTTTCACTCTATCTGGCCTGTTAGTATCAGGTTCTCCAAGCCCTTCTTTCTCGGTGCATATCCCAGGAACTTTAGTTGTCTCTTCCTGATGCTCAATATTAATTTCTTTTTTGCTTCAATCTTTTCCAAAACCTCATCATTGCTCACATGCTCGATCCATGATATACGCAGCATCCTTCTGTAGAATCATATTTAAGTTGCTTCAAGTTTTTCCTTCATCTTTAATGATATTTTCCAGCAATCACTGTTATATTGAAGAACTGACATCACATAGCAATCCAGTACTCTTTTCTATCTCCTCTAACATCCCTAGCATTACATAGACAAAGTTCTCCATAGTGTGTGGGCTGTACTTAACAAGATAATTTTTTGTATATCTCTTAAACTGGGGTTTCCAGGAATTCTTTCAATGTGTTTTTTGTTCCATTTTTTATCGTTCCAAGTGCACCTACTATCACTGGTACTATTCTTGTTTTCTATTTCCACATTTTTTCTATTTCAATTTCCAGGTCTTCATATTTTGACAGTTTTTCGAATTTTTCATATCAGTGTTTGTTTACATATTTTCCATAGTGTTTGTCCAGTGTAAATATTGCCCCACTCTATCATGACAATTTTTATATTCATTTGGGCAAAGTACAGAACATCCTGAGATTAGATTGTCTATTGTTTCTTGGTATTTATCAGAGAACCTGCATTTTTGGAACCACATTATTATGTATAATATTTGCCTGAAAGTTCCTAGTGAAAAGACTTTAGTCTTGTGCTGCAAGAATAAAGCCTTAGGTTTCAGGCTTTAATCCAGATGCACGTAATCATCGATAGGTATTAGCTTTATCAACATTGGGTTTATTAGCACGTTCTTGCAGAGGTTTGTCTTGCCAGCATTGTTTCATCTGTTCAAGAGCTTTATCCTTGGCTTTCATTTTCATATTTTTTGTCGCAATAGTTGGTTCTTGGCTTCTGTTTTGCTTTTCTACAGAATCTACTAAATGTAAATCTTGTTTGTATTTACTGCCTTCTTTTATTATTGAATATTTTTATTATTATTATTTATATTATTATTATTTATACATACATACATACATACATACATACATACATACATACACACATGAGCAGTTTTTAAATCGACTGGCATTGGCCGATTTTGGAATAAGAAAGAAAGAAAGAAAGAAAGAAAGAAAGAATGAAAGAAAGAAAGAAAGAAAGAAGATTCCATGCCTTATCATCCGACTTGTAGATTTATCAGTTTCTTGGGAAGATAAATCTTTTAAGTTATTAAAAGACCCTCCATGAAACAAAAGAAAAGTCAACAGAAAGAGAATAAAAACAAATATATTGAAAATCTTTATTGCATTTTTACATGATTTTAGTGAAAACAATGCATAATTTTACCAACTTCTCTTCACCAGATTTTTTTCGAGTATTTAGTTGGCCCAATATCCCAGAAGCATAAAAAAGCCCTGTCTGTCCTCGAAATACCCTTTTTCGTTTACGTTCAACTAAAACCAGTCCGAATATTTATTTTTTAAAAATTATTTAAGTTAAAAATCCAAAAATATATTCCAGTTTATTTTTGTATCATTATATTATATATGTGAGGAAATGTATCTGTTCGGGTACGTATGGTGATTTTCTAAGCACAGCTTAGATATGGCATAAGGCTGAACGTATGATACACCTAGTGTGGAGCCAACTCATGATTCAGTTGTAATGATTCTTGTAAGATAAGCTTGTTAGCCATGACACTACGTCGAGTTGCCCTACGTATGTCAGGTATGTATATTTGTAGTGGAAGCAGCGTTTCTTCAAAACAATTTTGTTTATTGCCATTTGTACGACGCTTCGGCCGTTGTACGCTCAGACCTTCTTTAGGTGCTAAGAATTTTGAGCAGAACCCTTTATTACAATCACTGGGGTATATGAACTTCATTCCTTGCATAGTGCCTCTTTTGGAAGTGATGAGTTATCTCCCTCTAACCCAGTCAGTTACTTAAGGACACATGGCCCAATGGATATAAACGTTAGTTCCTGCGACTTGGCCCAAAAATTTGTGAGTTCAATACCAGGCTACAGTAGTTGTGAACAAGTAACTTGCAGGGTTAGAAGGAAGATAACTCATGACTTCCAATGGGAGCATTACTACGCAAGAATGAGAATGGTATTCTGCAGTGATTGTAATAAAGTGTTCGGTTCGATATTTCGTTTAGTTGGAAATATTCTTTTTTTTTTTTTTTTTTACAGTAACGTTTACCCAGTACAAGGCCTGGGGTGCTAATCAGGGTAGAGAGTTACGTTAAGAGGCAATTTGTGCGGATAACGGTTATTCTTAGGTTAAGATTGTAATAATCGGGGCAATATCTTGGGAGATGGTTCCACAGAGCAGCGTTTGGCGGGAAGAAGCTGTTCGAGTGGAACATCTTTTCGATGGAATACGGAATAAATATGGTTGGTTTACTATGGCGTCCCGTTGGTGTTATAATAAAACAGTTTTTTATGTAAAGGGTGATATGGTCAGAGATTGTGTGGCGAGATGACCACACTCTACAAAGTTCCCTCCAATCACTGCCATTAATAGCGGAAGTAACCGAGAACTTTATAATTTTATAATTTAGCACGTGTGCGTGATAGTGTTCAAGGTCAATATGTGTCAAGAGGCACAACGCTGCGTGCTTCAGCGAGCTCCGTTAGCAAGAATATCGATATCTTTGATCAGACATGATCAAACGTGTAAATAGTTTTGATCAGACATGTGTAAATAATTGCAGGACGAAGTTGGCCACACACTCAAATCCGTAATGTGGCAAGAGTAATTTAAAATTCACACTACGACAGTCAGTCGGTTAAGTACTATACGTGATACACGCTTGGGTGATCATGTCTCGAAAGAGACATGATTGACTGGGCAAAAGATTTTCCCGCAGTAGGTTGCCATTACATTCTGCAATCGACTGTGTTGATAACAAAGGCGATAGAACCCAATCTGTCCTGTCATTTAATCCATAGTTGCAGAGAGAAGCGACGGATTTATACCTTTTCCAAGAATATTTGCGCGTAAGTGAATGCAACGAATTCAGCTGCAATTCGTACTCGTCTCTCTGATCTCCACTGCACCACAAAGCATATCCCAGAACGTTACAGTATTAAAAACTTATACATAGGATTTTTTCGTGGTTTGTAACGCAACACCGATTTTTGTAATATGAAAATAGGGCATTGTTTAGAAATAAGATATCAAACTGACAAATTTACAAATTACAGGTTTAAAATCAGACTTTCTATACCAGGGAAATTATCAAATATTCATTCTGAGACTCACTTTCTCCGTTTGGTATATGTAAAGGAATGAAAAAATAAAAAATACAAAGTGTGGCCCTATTCTTTGAAATTTTTCCGCCACACTGAAGAAGGTGTCAAACGAGTACAAATCGTTTGCTGTTAAAAAGAAGTGGTTATTTTGACTCAATTATGAGCCAACGAGTTCCTGAAGCATCTGACCAAGTCTCATTATGAAAAGTAAGGCTGAAATGGTGTATTAAGAGTTATATGCAGGGACACCAATTTGAATATAAATGTTATTATCAGCACTAGCCCTTGGATTAGTCATTATTTCAAAAGAAATACAATAAACATATTTGGACACGAGGTATGGGAAGGCTCCTAGTATCAATCGAGAAAATCAATATTAATCTCAAACAAATGTGTGTATCAGCAGTATAAATGTAAACATTCTGTTTTAAGTGTCATTGCAGACCCCATGGGTGGTCATCGGCAGCAAATCTACAGTTCTGGTGCAGAGGTGATTATCTTCGTAATCGTTTGAATAGCTGCCAGACACAAACACAAACGCATATATATTTGCGAACCCAGACGATTTCAATTTTTTCTTTTCTTGTTTATTTGATTTTATTTTCTTTTTCTTTTCCTTTTCTTTTCCTTTATTTTTCCTTTTTATTTTCTTTTTTAATTTCTTTGCAAATCTATTTAAAAAGAAAAGTAGGCTAATTTTTCTCCAGTTTCTGAAAGGATTTTTCTGTTGCTGAGGTGATGTGTTATCCCCCGTGGGGATCTTCATATCGAAATGGCCATTCAACATCATTGAATTAATTCTTTTTTAATTTATATTTGCTCTGTAATATTTTATTACATGGAGCTCTCTTCCTGTATCATTTTTTAATATTAAAATAAAATTTTTAATATTAATTAGGATCGGGTTTTTGGAATTTACCTTCCTGCTTTTTTCCCTTGGATTGAAGTATCTGAATTAAAATATATATATATATATATATATATATATATATATATATATATATATAGAACATAGAAAAAATAGTCAAACCTTACAACGGTGGTAAAATATGCAGATTATGCGAGGAAGAAAATTTGGCTGTTATGTTATTCTCAGACAAAAAATAAATTACTAAAGGAAAGAAGAGAAATTATGTCCAAGTGTAACCATACCAATAAATGCCGACTAGAATCATACAATCTTGAATGAAAGTTGCCAATTTGGTTGCATGAGTAAACTCATGTGGCAGGGGCACCAGTGATTTAAGTTCGTCGGAGCAGCAGCCATGAACATATTTATAGAACAGACAGGGGGAAGCCACATCCCGTCGGTGAGAAAGTGGCTGGAGTCGTGCCGCCAAGTCGGTACCTATCACTTTACTGATTCTCCTTTGGAGCCTGTCAAAAACATTGAGACGAACAGCGGGGGCGCCTGACTAAATATGACAGCAGTGTTTGAGCTGTACTTGTTAGTTTAAGTTTTTTTGTATTTCATTAAGGCCTCCCTTCAGGAATCACTTCAATAAGTTTTATCGGGCCCTTTTCCAATCAGAAAGATTCAACGACAACTGAAATTATTGATGTGCCACGTTTTTCTTTAGATTTACACTTCAAAATCCTTGTATGTTGAAAATTGTTTGAAGATTTTCAAAGATTTGCGCGTAAGTGAATGCAACGAATTCAGCTGCAATTCGTACTCTGATCTCCACTGCACCACAAAGCATATCCCAGTACGTTACAGTATTAAAAACTTATTCTTATACATAGGATTTTTTCGTGGTTTGTAACGCAACACCGATTTTTGTAATATGAAAATAGTGTATTGTTTAGAAATAAGATATCAAACTGACAAATTTACAAATTACAGGTTTAAAATCAAACTTTCTATACCAGGGAAATTATCAAATATTCATTCTGAGACTCACTTTCTCCGTTTGGTATATGTAAAGGAATGAAAAAATAAAAAATACAAAGTGTGGCCCTATTCTTTGAAATTTTTCCGCCACACTGAAGAAGGTGTCAAACGAGTACAAATCGTTTTCTGTTAAAAAGAAGTGGTTATTTTGACTCAATTATGAGCCAACGAGTCTGCAGAGAAATCCAAGTCAATAAGAAAGCACATCTTGTTCCTGAGGTCTTTGATCGCGATGTCTGTGTGATCAGTTTGGACTGATATCTGTGTATTTTTATTTTAAAATCTAATAATTGATGTATGGATAACGGGACATGATCAGGATCCTTAGGCATCTTACAATTTTCAGAAACACTTTTTAAAAGGAATGAGTACTCAATAATCCATTGTCTAATAATAGAAATATATAGTAAACGAAAGTGAGAGTAATCAACCCATTCAAATTTGAGCCCATAAGACTTTGGCAGCTGAATTCGGTTACAACTACGCTTGTTATTATTGGTGAAATTTGTACAATGACTAACAAAATGGTAACATGAAGAAATAAAACTGGTATTGATTGTCCAATGAACTTTTACAGAACCAATGCATTTGGAAAAGTAAATTATTATTATTATTATATAATTTTTATCCTAATTCGATTTCTGCTATGGTCTCACTCTCTAGCAAATCTGCGGAAAGACCTAAGGCAGGTCATGGTGTGTTGTTATGGCTACATTTCATGTTTTTTCTATCTTTCATAACGTCACTAGCGTTACATAAACAAAGTTTTTCGTAGAGTGTGGGCAGATAAATTTTAGCATATCTCTTAATCTGGGGTTTCCAGGGATTATTTCAAAGTGTTGTTTTATCATTCCAAGCGCACCTAATTTACAAATTGTTTTCTATTTCCATTTCCAGGTATCTATACTTTTATTAATACTATTATTATTATTATTATTATTATTATTATTATTATTATTAATTAATAATAATAATAATAATAATAATAATAATAATAATAACTTGAACAGATGAAACAGCGCTGGCAAGACAAACCTCTGCATGGCCAATATCCAGTACGTGCCAATAAATCCAATGTTGACAAAGTTAATACTCATCGATGGTTACGTGCATCTGGATTAAAGTCCGAAACTGAAGGCTTTATTCTTGCAGCACAAGACCAAAGTCTTTTCACGAGAAACTTTCAGGCAAATATTATGCATAATAATATGGATCCAAAATGCAGGTTTTGTGATAAACACCAAGAAACAATAGACCACCTAATCTCAGGCTGTTCTGTGCTTGCCCCAGAACAAATGAATATAAAACTCGCCACGATAGAGTTGGGCAATATTTACATTGGGCAATATGCAAACATTATGGAAAAGCTGTAGGCAAACACTGGTATGAACATCACCCAGCACCGGTTACAGAAATAGAAGATGTAACCATTCTATGGGATTACACCATCTACACAGACAGAAAAATTGAAGCAAACAGGCCAGACATTATTGTTAAAAACCAGAAGGAGAAAACTTGTCTATTAATTGATATGGCTTGTCCAGCGGATTGTAACATAGCAATCAAGGAATTTGAAAAACTGTCAAAATATAAAGACCTGGAAATTGAAATAGAAAAAATGTGGAAATTGAAAACAAGAGTTGTGCCAGTGATAGTAGGTGCACTTGGAATGATAAAAAATGGAACAAAACAACACATTGAAAGAATCCCTGGAAACCCCAGCTTAAGTGATATACAAAAAATTGTCTTATTAAGTACAGCCCACACACTAAGAAAAACTTTATCTATGTAATGCTGGAGATGATAGGGAAGATAGAAAAACATGAAATGGAGCCATAACAACACGCCACGACCTGCCTTAGGTCTCCCCGCAGACTTGGTTGGTAGTGAGACCAAAGCAGAAATCGAAATATGATGAAAAATGACATAATAATAATAAAACTTGATAGTTTCCAGAACAATGAACAATTTTACATTACTTTCTGCCAACTTTCAAGAGTTCAGACAGTAAGATTTTTTTTTTACAGGAGAAAGGTTGTTATGCTTAGTGTGATTCCGATGGTATCAAGATGTTTGTGTACATTCTTTAGAATCCATCCAGGTGCTCTGGAACAATGCTGCCATGTACATTCTTCATTCTCTTAACATCTACCATCAACTCTGAGTAGTTCAAGATCATTCCAACTTTTCAATCTACAATGAACGTATTTCCATAACATGCCACAGCTATCAACTCTCATCCTGATCAATTGTATATTTCGGTAGGTTCGGTAACTCTCAGTTTGAAGGTCCTAAAAGGCTTTCACATGCTCATTTTCCCGTACCTTCTACTCTTTATACTTGCATCACATATCGGAAATGTGAAATCCATAATTTCGGCGCAGATACCAGTAGAGAAGCAAATCCCACTTTAACATGGCGTTAAAAAACGATAAAAAAGTATGCTAATAATAATTTATTATTATTTGTATTCAATATTGTTTTCCCGATGAGCCTTATTACTTTCCAAATAAACTTATATATATATATATATATATATATATATATATATATATATTAGCACAATACTGTTTTTCTTATGGTGATATGTTGAAATAAATGGCGAAAATAAAAAATAAATCATTTTCACTATTTATTTCAACATATCACCTGAAGAAGGACAGTATTGTTCTGAAACATGAAAATTTTTGTGTAGTGATACTATGCTTTTATAAACCATTGTAATTGTAATATCAAAATTACAATATTAAGCTCTACCCTGTATCGAGGACTCTTTATAAAATACTTGAACAGTGGGCTTTAATTATATAATTATTATAATTGAAATGGCTTTCGAAAAAGAAGGAAGACATTTTGAACAGCAATTAAATCAGTAGCAAATAAAATGTTCATTTGTAATTATATTTATCACCATTTATATATATATATACATATATATAGTAATGGGGAGAAGAGTACGTATTCACACTTATATATATATATATATATATATATATATATAAATGGAGAGAAACAGAAAGAGTGAGAAACAAGTAGAGAACTTGCGCTTTTATCTTTTATGATTTGGTTGATTTAAGCCCTTGAATGATAGAAGGAATGGTGATTCGGGCTTCGCCGATCTGCCATCAGTTAAATACAATCTTTTCCCTACAAAGACCCCCCAAAATAGAAAGTTCCTGCCTAGTTCATTAACGGCCCTCCCAGTCAACCACCAATTTCTTTATAATGATAAAAAATATAAATGGAACTTTGGAGTCCGGGAGGGCACCAGGCTATAGATCATTCAATGCCAGATTTGTGCGTAAGTCGCAGTTTCTTTTCAGTGTCCCGATCTCCTTAATATTGAGTTCCTGTAGGTTGTTGGAGCGGGTATTGTTCGACGAGGCGTTGTTCAGGTAATCGATGCTTCCCTGTGAGGCAGATAGTAAGAAGGGCGGTTTGTTCATGCGTTCATTTTTCTCGTTTTTCCGTTTGTCCATGCTCAGCTTTCTCTGCATTTGACATTTGTGAATATGATGAAGGATGGAACCTGTGACTATCGCCCCTAGGGTAAGGCCAATTGTTCCTACTGCGATTAGGTGGATGAGGGCAAACGCCACATCGGGTTCGCTTTGAATATAATCATGTTCAGATCCTGCAAGGAGAGAAGAAAGTATATTAAGATCAAAATGGACAGAATTTGATACAGAATCAAAAGAATTGACATTCAAGGAGATTATGTTGAAAATTGAATATTGTTGTATGGATTTTCAAAAATTTTGATAAGTGAAGTACCTACACTCGCAAAAAAAAGTTAATATAGAAAATCTTATTTTCTTGTGTATAATACTACTTGAGTATAATACTACTTGAGTATAATACTACCTAGTCCTAAGTATGATGATAAAATACATCCGGCAGTGGTGTCTTGACCACAAAGATTTACTTGAATATAGTACGAACGAGTCCTGGGTATGACAATGTTCGGCAGTGATGTTTCGACCGCAAGAATTTACTTGAATATAATACAAGTCCTGGGTATGATAATAAACTACGTCCTGTTGAGGTGTCTCGACCACAAGAATTTACTTGATTTTAATATCAACTAGTCCTGGGTATAACAATAATCTACCCCCACAGTGGTGTCCCGACCACAAAAATTTACTTGATTTTAATATCAACTAGTCCTGGGTATAACAATAATCTACCCCCACAGTGGTGTCCCGACCACAAAAATTTACTTGATTTTAATATCAACTAGTCCTGGGTATAACAATAATCTACCCCCACAGTGGTGTCCCGACCACAAAAATTTACTTGATTTTAATATCAACTAGTCCTGGGTATAACAATAATCTACCCCCACAGTGGTGTCCCGACCACAAAAATTTACTTGATTTTAATATCAACTAGTCCTGGGTATAACAATAATCTACCCCCACAGTGGTGTCCCGACCACAAAAATTTACTTGATTTTAATATCAACTAGTCCTGGGTATAACCCTAACCCTACCCCCACAGTGGTGTCCCGACCACAAAAATTTACTTGATTTTAATATCAACTAGTCCTGGGTATAACAATAATCTACCCCCACAGTGGTGTCCCGACCACAAAAATTTACTTGATTTTAATATCAACTAGTCCTGGGTATAACAATAATCTACCCCCACAGTGGTGTCCCGACCACAAAAATTTACTTGATTTTAATATCAACTAGTCCTGGGTATAACCCTAACCCTACCCCCACAGTGGTGTCCCGACCACAAAAATTTACTCGTGCTACTAGAGATTTTCTTCTACTGCCAAAACAGTCAAATGTAACCGCAATTTCTACTCTACCAATTTTTTCTCTCGCACTTCCCAACTGTGGAACTCTCTTCCGTATATTTGTTTCCCTGATAGCTACGATCTCAGAAACTTTTAATACAATGTAATTTGCAATTTTTTCTCTTCTTGATTACCGTTATTCCGAAATTCTTTCTTCGACATCGTTTGTACCTTATTGTTTGTTTGTTTGTTTTTTCTCTCATTGTAACCCTCTGCGCATTAGTGGTGGTCCTGACTTGCCAAATGATGACGCAGTAGGGAAAAAAGAAAGATGTTTAAGAGTTTAATATTGCTGAGATCGATAAGCAACCGTGGAGGGCCATGATCGTCTACGTCCTGACGGGAGGCGGTATATAAACCATGATGAATGATACTTTCTAAGGTTAGTTTATTTTTACACAAAGCATGTTGAAGGGAAAGGGATAGGAGAAGATTTTTTGAGGCCACGTACAAAATTCCTAACTTCCTTAAAATTTAAATTTAAGTCTCTAGCTTTTATCTAACCTCGAACCTTGACCACTGCCACCGATAGCCATTTTGCATATTTTACAGCAGTTACTCCGCTGGGTTCAATTTCACACAATGCACTCAAGAAAGGTGTGAATACGTCTATTCTCCCCATTACTATTGGTTAAATAGTAGCGTTGACTGGGATCTCTGGCTTTTAGTGACAAGCAATCTACGAAAAGAAAAACTTTGAATTCTCAACCGCTGACAAAGCAAGAGAATACTACTTCATTATCTTTTCCAAGAGTGCATGCCAAGTCACTGATAAAAAAAAACGGAATCTGTAGATAGACTTGCTTGTTGACGTCATGTAGGAAGATGTGATTTAAAAATATTAACAACTTTCCATCTCTTTTAAAGTTTCTCCTTAATCTATGGGTTAAATAGTTCTATAGACATAGGGTGGCAGCCAGTCAATGAGATGAAAAACTTTGAATTCTAAATGGTAGGAAAAGGCATTCTACTATCTTTCCCAAGAATGTATGGCAATTTACTGATAGTACAAAATAGCTGATTTACTAAACGCAGCTTAGATGTGGCGCATGGCCGAAGGTATGGGATACCCAGTGAGAATCGCACTCACAACTTAGTTGTAATTATTCTAGCGAGACAAGCTTGTTAACCATTACACGACGCCGAGGTGACCAAGATAGTACAAAATAGGAATGTGAAGAGTTATGGTCGCTTATACTTGCTTTCCTGATAACTACAATCTCAAAAACTTTAAATGCAATGTAACTTGCACTCTTTTCTTGGTTCCCATCTTTTTTAAACTTATATATCGTCTCTACCTTGTTTTTTGTTGTTGTTGCTGTTTTTGTTTGTTTGTGGGGGGGGGGTTTCTCTCACTGTAACTATCTGCGCACCAGTTGTGGTCCTAACTTGCCAAAACTTGCGGGGAAAAAAGAAAGATGTTTGAGTTTAATATTGCTGATATCTATAATGGATAGGAAACTGTGGAAAGCCATGATCTCAAAAAGAACATAAATTTTAACTTAGCTGAAAACACAGTAAACAGAATAGGCATAGGAAAATTGTAGTGCGCCAAATTTTCAAATAAGAAAGAGCTTGAATTTCAGCAATTAAATTTCTAGCTTTTTACACGGCTCACTGAAAGGTCCGATTTAGAACATGGTATCAACCCCCACATGCCAATTAATACTCAGCACTTCTCGCATAACTGAACAGACATTCCAATGCAGATAATGAATTAAAGAACGTTAAGTATCCGGGTGGTCGTCACCCATAAAGTACCACCCCACTGAACTTCAGGAGTAAGGTACAGGTAGTTGGGTGTACACGTTAACAAATCTGTATTTCTTAAGTGATCTCGAAATTTGCATTATGCTGCAATGCGAAATAAATTATCGATACCTACCTGATAAAAAACACGTAACCATTTCGATATCATTTCCTGTACAGAGGCCAGTCGTCCTGGCCGGCACTGTACACATTTTGTAACGATAACGAATTCCTTCTGGTTGGCATGGAGACCACAAAGACCATGGAATCTTATTAGTGGAATCTGTGAAAAAAAAAAAAAAAAAAAAGATAAATATCTTCAAGTTTTTTTTTAATTTTTAAAATGAAAAATATCCCCAATTTTATTACTAATTTTATTATACCATATTAAAATTCTTATCCGAACACGTTCATACACCGGCGTTGCTGGGCTGTAATGAAAGCTTTAAAACTAACCCATGGTCCTGGATCTCAGACTCTTTGGACGTTGGCACGAAAGACTAAAAAGCAATAGTTGTTTCTATTTAAAGCGAAACCGTAGACTGAAAGAAAAATGAATGCATGTCAAGTCAAATTTTGATTTCCTGGTATCGATATCTAATAAGTTTTTTCGTCGTGAACTGAATTTTGAAGGCTGAATAAGCCCTCTGAGTAAATGGTATCATGGCTGAGACTAAGAACTACAATTATATCTGCTTAGAGCCAAACCCGAAGCAAAAACTAAAATAAAAGGGCTGAAAAACTGATTCTGATCAGACTCGGTAGCATATCGGGGTATCGATTTCCAATATCGGAGTCAAATATGTCATCGAAGGATAGAACTGCAACCTTGAAACCTCTGAATAGCGTTTCTTATGTCTTTGTCTATGAGTGTATCAAATTTTATTAAAATCGGACCACTCCTTCTATAACCTGATTTTTTCGAATTATCGATTTTCGATATTTATCGGGGGGACCTCAATACAAAACCTAGCTAAGAACACTACTCGCAGACGCTTATAGTACAACTGTGTAAATTTTCAAGAAAATCGGTTCAGCCGTTTTGGAGTCTATAGGTAACGGACACACACACACACACACACAGAGAGAGAGAGAGAGAGAGAGAGAGAGATCTATTTAGAAATATGTGTAGATAGATTTGTTTTCCATCTCTGTATTTAAAAGAAAAATTATCAACAAATGATGGCCTGATATCATTCAGGACTAGTTTCATTCCGTCTTATTATTAATGCTATATATTACAAACTATTGGTCAATATATTATTCATACATTTTACAGTTAAAATGGCTAGACCTAACTGTAAGTTCTATGCTAACAGTTCCTTTTCTCGCTTGTGGAACTCACTTCCGGTTTCTTGTCTAAATGCAACATTAATCGTTATCTTCTGTCTACTTACTTTCTGTTTTATTATTGTTCTTGCTCCTTGATAATATTTTCTTTTTTCTATATTCTTTAGCATTCAGTAATTTACTGCGTCTTAGTGGCTTTGTTGCCTTTCTCTGACGGAATTTTTTTCTACCCCACCTGTATATATTATTTTTGTACTAGTTTTATTCCATCTTCTAACTGTTACTATATATTGCACACTTTTGGTCGATACACATTTTTTTATTATTTCTCTCTAGTTTTGTGCTATCTTTTTATTATGTGCGTTTTACCATTGTAGATCTGGATTGATACGTTTTTCATGATTATTATTCATTTATTCCTAGTTTTATTTCATCTCATTATTGCTGTTTTGTATTTTGTTTTGTCAGTAAAATCTTCATCATTTCTATCCTTTCATTAATAACTTTGTTTCATTTTATTGTTCCTTTTTATTATAATTCTCTGAATCAATATAGTATTATTATTATTGTGTATGGTATCATCTTGCCAGAGAGTAATTTTAAGTGGCTAATTACCAAGTTTCCTCTGTGGTCTACGAGTAAAAAAAAGCACTGTAGGTGATTTATCTATGCATATTTGGGAAGTGGGGTTACGTTTAAATGGAGAGGATTTTGAGGATGATATGTGCAGTTTGGCACAAATTATAGTTCTGAGATGCTGATATGTCCTTAAATTGGACTCACGTTATTTTCGTTACGCATCTTTATCATAACCAATGGTCTTATCGCAACAGGGAGAATCGTAGTTTTTTACACCTTTTTGTTACATCGATTTGGAGAGACTTTTTAAAAATACTTTTTAATATTTTTTTAATCTTTTATAACTATGTCTTGTCTATTTGGAATCGGAGAGACGAATTCAAATCTCACTTAAATTCATTGCATTTACTTACGCACAAATACCCTTGCGAAAGCTATGAATCCATCTCTTCTCCCTTCAGCTATTGGTTGAACAGATTGGTTTTTATAGCCTTGGTTGGCAACCAGTATAGAACAGAAATAAATTGCAACATTTGTCTATATTTCTGAGATGAGGTAGTATTTACACTATTTACATGATTGTAATAAAGGGTTTGCTTCGAAATTCCTAGCATGACCTGAAGAAGGCCTCAGCGTACAACGTCCGAAACGTCATACAAATGGCAACAAAGATGAGGACAATAATAATGTAGATAGTATAAATCGCAACACATTGCGGGAAAATCTTCTACCTAGTCAGCCATATCTCAAAAGAGACATGATCGCCCAAGCGTGTATTACGTATGGCAATTAACTGACTGACTTGTCTATTTTCACCAATTTTCCTGTCTGGAAATTTCGCAGTATAGTTATTCAATCAATATTTGTGATACCATTCATGTAGTGTTTGTGTAACTTCAGTACCATAGTCCGAACAGACATGCCAACGAATATATTTTCCAAGTCTGTCATGTAGCCTGTCCAATGATGTATTCTTTTTCAACAAGGTCTGTGCACTCTGATACTATGGGGTCAACAGGTTTGATTTATGGCATAAGTGACAGGCGGGATTTGAGCCATCTTTATTTATTTTAGTTTTATACGATTCACTCAACTTTTCTTTCCCTATCTTCGACCTATCAATCTCGCAACCTCACTCTGCTTATCTCAGTTCTATCGCCTCTTCTATTTCTCCCTCTCACAGCTTACCGCTCCTTTTTTTCTCTCTATCACACTCTCCCTTCCTACGTCACTATCTCTCTTCTTCTTCCTATTTTTTACCCTATTCCTCTCACAGCCACACTCTTCCTATCTCAACCTCTCTCAGTATCTCCCCTCTCTCTCTCTGTATGCTAATCTTCCTCTCTCTCTCAATCTCCATATCTCCACTTCACTCCTTCTTTCAGAATCTTCCTCTCCTTTTCCTTTGTATCACTCTTTTCTTTCCTCTTTCTAAAATCTATTATTGGCTCTCTCTTTCTCTTCCCATATTTCTTTCCCAATCTTCTACCCTCTTCATTTCCCAACCGCAGTCCCCTTCTCTCAACCTCTCAAATTTTCTCTCGGCGCTCCCTCTTTTATCCAGCATCCCCTTCTCTCTCAGCATCTCTCTCTTCTCTCTTTCTCTCCCTCTCCCTTTCTCTCTCTTTCTCTCTTTACTTTTTCTCTCAATGAAAGCTAGTCAGTCGTATTTATCAAGGAGAATAACATCTTTCGTCAATGACATATAAACATTTTCGTGCAGAGAACGGAAACTTTCACTTACCGTGACAGGAATGAGTGTTGCAATGTTGGACTTCCATACTATGACCCTCGCAGTTTTCTACGCGGAACGCATGCAATTTACAGTCTCTCTGGCGGAAATGTAGCCCACCTCCGCAAGTGGCACCGCATTTCGTCCATTTCGTCCATTGGTTCCAGTTGCTGGGTTCCGTGACAAGGGCTAAAATTATGGACAGCGTTGGGCGGGGAAGGTGAAGAGGAATTAAGGAAGGAGAGGTAAAAAAATTAAAATAGAAAGTTACAAGTTTCTATAAGAAATGTTAGAAAAATCACAAGATACAATGAGAACGAATAGTAGATATTTTAAAACGCAAACATGTCGATTTGGAAATAAAGCTGGAAGAGTCTCAGCGAATTTTTAGGTCACCAGAAATCCTAGTCAGGTAAAACTAAGTCGAGTATCATTCATTTTGTATTGATTTGTTTTGTGTATTTTATTTATTTTTTGTTTTTTAATTCGCATAAATTTTCAGAAAACATGAGTCTTCGTCTTCGGGGGAATCCACCCCCACCAAAAAAATGGAGTACGATTTTTTCCCATGACCCGTTTTTATTTACTCCACGTCTCGTCCTCGACAGTGTTTATTGCTTCAAAAAGCAATGATTAGAATTGCAATATCTTCCAAATATATGAAAGTGAATCTATACATGTTTTTTTTTTGTTCTTGTAATAATAACAATAAATACTATTTATTTATTTATCTTATTGTTGATTTGTTGTGTTGCAGTGAATATCGACTCGGAATGAAAAACCGGGGACCCGTGATCGAATTCCAGTTGAATTCATTGCATTCACATACGTGCAAATACCCTTAGGAAAGGTATTACTCCGTCTCATCCATCCAGCTCTGGGTCAAATAACAGAACAAATTGGGTTCTATAGCCTTGGCTGGTAACCTGTCTATCTCAGAAAGTAATGTCAACTTCCTGCGGGAAAATCTTCTGCGCAGTCAGTCATGTATCTTTCGAGACATGATCGCCCAATCATGTACCATATATGGCACTTAACTGACTGAATTTTGAGATTGTTTATTGGAATGTTTACCAGAACGTCAGCGATGTCAATTGATGCGAATTTTAGTAAATAATTAGGATTTATTTTATAGTTGGTGAACATATTTTAATAATTTAGTCAATGATTATAAATTAATGATTAAAAATTGTTTTCATATTTATTTCTTTATAAATAGATAAATGATAAATATTGCACTAGTTTTAATTGTAATAGTTTTAGAATTATTTTTGTAAAAAAAACAATCTAATAAATAAACAGTGTTTATTATTTTTGTTATACATTCTCAAAACCAAAAAAAATGTATAAATTCATTTTAATTACATGTTTAAGTTTTATTTATTTATTTATTTATTTTATAATCGTCTCACCCTAAGAAAGGCAGAACTGCCACTAGTGCGCAGGGGGTTACATAATAGGAGAGTAAAAAGAAAAGAGAACAGGTCACCGTAGGTGTCGGAGAATGGGTAAGAGAAGAGAGCTGCGTGAGAGGAAAGTGCAAAGGAAGAGGAGAAAAGGGGGTCGAGAGATGACAGTTGAAGTTGCATTTAAATTCTTGGATATTATAGCTATCAGAGAAGCAAGCATACAGAAGGCAGTTCTACGGGCGGGAAGTGCGAGAAAAGAAACTGGGGTGGGGGTTGTGAGAAAATTTATTAATGGAAAAGAACAACATGAATTCGTAAAAGTTAATGTTCATGTGAAACAGTATGAAGAAGTTAAGGGTATAAAGAGTTCTTAGTAGTAACTTATGTGCATGTAGGCAGGATCGTATGTATATATGTATGTGTGTATGTGCGGGCGCTATCTTGGGTAAGAGTGTCTTTGAAGTAATCGCACAGGGTGAATGGTGAAAAGAAAGAAGGTGAGAGATGAGAAGTGAGAGAGAAAGCTAGAGACAATAATAATAACGACCGCTTGATGCTTGTCAAGGGTACGTTTAAAATACGCTTAAAGGTCTTAACTCTCTGGCCTCAGTCGTCTTGTCTCGTTTTTTGTATCGTTTATAGATAATTTGGGTATTTACTCCCGGATGTGATTCTGGTCTTTCTATTTGGTTTTTAGATGTTTCCTAGTTTTCTGTTGGCCGAAAAACATTTCGCATCGAGGTGTAAAATTTCCCGAGTTTTGTGTGTGTTAAGCAAAGTTTGTAAATTCGAGAAAATTCGTTTATTTCTAACAAAATCAATGGGTCAATGCTTAGCATTTGAATTTTTAAATCTAGAACTTTTTTTTTCACTACAGTTTACTCTGATAAAAGTGAATCCCGAGTAACTTGTAAATAAATGGCTACCAATTAGTTGCACCACAAATTAACAATTAGAATCTCTTTTATTCACAATTTCAGTCAAAGCATAAATTGTGCTTAAGGAGAATCAAATCGAATTCGAAAATATATAATCTTAAAAAACTCGATTTAAATTTTGTATAATTCAAATTAATTGGTTGATAAATCTTTCAATTTTTTTTATTCTATATTTTCATTTATTTATTTTTTTTTTTTTGTGGGGGCAGTTAGTGATATTCACTGATGCCAATGGCGTTCGAAATTCTGAAAGAACAAGACAATGTAGTTTCTGATCTTGCGTCGAATTCACCCTGGTGGGCAGGCGAAGGAAGCTTACTCCAAAGGCCTTATCTTTAAAGAAATTCTATAAAACAAAAGGTTTCTATAAAACAACACTGGTTTAATCCATCTTAGCGTGAAAGCTGAAATACAGAAATAAATTTACGTTTATTCTGAAACTAAGTATCAAATATCTGCGGGACAGATTAAAAAAATAAAAAAATTCGTGGACATCAACAAAGAAATAAAATATATTATACAATATAGTTTCATATATTTATCGGTCACGCAGTCTGACCTACCTTTGAGATTATGGTATAAAGGAGGCATTACTCGACGCCAATAAACGTATATATTATCATAATGGGAAATTTTGAAATGGAGAGATCAGGCTGCTAATAAATTTTTTATGTATTTTTTGTTGTTAGCTTTCATTAATTATCTATAGTTTTGATGAGTTAAAAAGAGAATTATATGTTGCATGCAACAACAGAGTCAATTGTACAGCTAAAACTAGAAGAAAATATGTCGGTCATTAGGACCGTAAAACTGGTATGAAACCGTAAAACTGGTATGAAATAATGAATTTAAGCAAAAGTAAATGAAGCGTAAGGGGAGATAAGCGTGTAAAGACAACACAGAACAAAATAAAAACGAATAGTTGCTGGAAAGCAATAAAAATATATGAATTTATATCTAAGTCTTTAAACGATCCATACTCTTTGTGTCTATATGAACAACTATACATAATTAAATTTCTTAGGAACAAAATCTATTAAATAAACGTAATGAAATAAATGTCATATGTAAACATTGCAAAATGTTCACCTTATAATATGGATAGAAAACAAAACAAAAAAGCATTATGTTTATTAACTTGCATACATCCAATAATTTGTTTTAAAAAAATAATAATTAAATAGATATTAAAATAATTAAATTGAAATTTAAATTTTTATAATAATCAAATAGTTATTTAGAAGATTGTATTATGATATTAAGAATAGTATTAGAATATAATAATAATAATAATAATAATAATAATAATAATAATAATGATAATAAAATAGATTTTATATTAAAAAATAAAATGAATTTTAAAAAATTCTTTAATAATTAAATGAATATTAAAAATGGTATTTATAAATTAAGAGTTTTGAAAAATTAAAATAAAATGCATTCTGAATCGAAATAAAAATAGCTTATTTTCTCAAAAGTCCCTTTAAGTTAGATCAAAAATATAACATGTTTTCTTTCTTTCTTCGTCTTTTTTTTCTTTTTTGTTTTAGAAAATGTTGAGATATGGAGAAAGCCTAAAGAAAAATTTTGTAACAATAATGGATACATCAACAGAAATAGGGTCTAGATAGGGGTTTTAAAAATTAGGTTGGCACTTTGGCCGTTAAGATTGAAATTGAAAGAAGAAATCATGTATTCGTCCAAAATATAAACCTTTTTTTAAATTTAAAGTGAATCTGTTCTGATTAGTTAAATTAAAGACACACATAAATTTTTATGTCTATCCATATCTATAAATAACAAACGTATTGTTTCTTATATTTAAATGAAAATCATTTTCACAACAATGATCTAATATTGCCTGATGATGAGATAGAAATATCGAAACATAGAAATGTCCGTGTTGCAATGTATTTTTTTATTAAAATGCAAATTTAATTATATGATTATACTGTGCGCTATAATATTTTTTGTATTGAGCACTTTTATAAAAAAAAAGTAAATGCCGGATATCTTTTTTCAATTGTTTTGTGCATATATGGTATTGACTGATGGCAATATTTCTCAAAGTAAAATCGTAGAAACTTCTCAATTCGTATTTAAACCCACAAATATTAGTCTGCTTATTGAGAAATACTGTTTTTTCAATAGCAATCAGACCCTATGTTTTTAACAATAACACGATTGAATATATTATGACCAATACGTATTTTCATCAAATTATTTAACTAACAGCAGAAATAAAACCTTCGTGAACATAAGCACTACGTTAAAAATTTTGTCTTTGTTCATTGTCTGTTTTGTTCAATGTTATTGAAGTCTTTTTTGATAATTCAGCAGTAATCAGCCATCATTCCACCGTCCCTGGTGGCACTTTTTCATTGTTTTGATATCCTGATGTCTTGCACATCACTCACATTTGCCACAATTATCCAGAAATTTACCTAGATCGCTATGTAAAAATCAACCTTAATACTCGCTTGCAGTGGATATCATCTCGGAACGAGAAAACGAAGAGCCGAGTTCACATTCTAGTTGAATTGGTTGTATTCACTTGCGCGCAAAATATCCTTGGGGAAAAAGTAGTAATTAATCTCTTATCCCTCCAACTATGGCTTAAATAGCAGGACAGATTGGATTCTATAGCATTTGTTGACGACCATTCTACCGCAGAAAGTAATGGCAACCTACTACAGGAAAATCTTCTGTACAGTCAGTTATATCTATTTGGAGACATGATCTCCCAAACGTGTCTCAAGTATGGCGCCTGATGTTTATCAGTCAATTTGAATTTTGGCGACAAAGTAGAAAAATTAGGTTCTTCTATTTTAAATTTTTCACTGAAAAACACTGTTTTGCTTTTAAAAATAAATTATTTTAGGTGGCTGAAATATATTGCTAGACCTACCTGAAAATTGATAGGGGTTCTATGGCCATTATTAACTAAATGTTACAATTAGCCGAGATCGTAAATTGATCTTTTTTCCAAAAATAAGAAATTTCAGTACAGCAAAAATGTTAGCTCATCATGAAAATCTAAGGTAATTTTCGGAATCAGCATCAAATTAGTTAAAAAGCGGGTTTCGTTTTTTGTCACCAAAAATCGTGTTGGCCGTTGTCATCGTTTTAGAAATAGTCACCAGAATTGAAAATAAGTAAAATTATACATATTACTTTCTATTGCAATTTTTTTTTCATGTATATTTGTAGTTTGCACATGTTCTAACGTAATTTATATATGGGGGGGGATACAAAATTTGAATACTATTTTAAAGACCAGGAATTTATTGACAGTCTCTGAGGCCCTTTCGTCCAACATATCATCAGGAGAAAAATCATTGGAAAATTAGATTAAACAAAATGAACAGTGACGACAAAAATGAAGAGCAGAAAAGGAGGGCAACACGATAAAATAAACATACATATAAATATATATACTTAAAATGAGGGGAGCGGAATTCACGTGTAAATAATTAGCAAAGGACAATTAAAATAAAATATCTCTTAACAAATTCAGAAACTTTACAAAATCCTTCTGCCGCAGAGAGAAGTTTTCCGTAATGGAGTTTACGGAATTTACTGAATTTGATTTTTTCTCCTGATGAAATGTTGGACGAAAAGACCTTAAAGACTGTCAGCAAATTTCTGTTTTTAAAATAGTATATATATATATATATATATATATATATATATATATATATATATATATATATATAACATAGTGATGATCCATGTATACTGTCTTAATATGTATAGGAAAGAATATTAATAAAAAAAAGTTTTGAATTTAAAAATGTACTTTTTTTGGGACAGTATTTGTTTATTTTTATTATTGTATTTTATATTTCAGACCGCCCTCGGTCCTTCATCAGAAACAACTGATTTTTAAATTTGAATTAGAAACGTATTTCACGATAGCGTCCGAATATTTTTTTTGTTTACATCACGTGGTGTGTTTGTTCACAACATGCGGCACGTTCGTAGAGAAAGTCTGTTTGTTTAAAAAAAATTTCTTGGAAAATCTGAGAAAAAAAATTTTTAGCTATTGAAATATTTGTAAAGATTCAACACACCTAAGTCCCTATTTAACCCTAGCTTGTGTGTATTTAATTTTAAAATCCAGTATTTTTCTTTCTTTCTGCGTGTGTGTGTAGAACTAAAATCGGAGTCTATTAGTAAACATTTGCAATTTTCTAAAGTGTGACCCGGTTGATTAAAATGGGCCGCAATTGGGGAGTATACATTTTTTGTCGTATATTTT
>JBBBDQ010001120.1:295000-352500 GCA_037127315.1 Ascarosepion bandense | reverse complement strand
TAGTTGATATTACTGAGAGTTGGGTAATCCCAATACTCAATAATATCAACTAGGAACACTTTGGGAAAACTTCTTTAAATTTTTAAGAATTAAATCATTTTTTCAAAAACTTTCTTCTTGTTTTAAACTTAATTTTTTACAAGAACTATTTAATATTTTTTAGAATTAAATTACTAATAATTTAAGAATAACATATTTTTTCTAAATTCATAATAAATATGTTCAGTAGTCATTTAATTCTATTGATTAGAAATTTGAAAAAATAAAACTAACTTGAAATTTTAAATGTACTGAGAGTTTGGCTAAAAACAGTGCTGTTTTCCTTATTTATATATTTATTCGTAAATAAGTCTATTATGTGTTATGACTATAATAATAGTCAGTTATGTGCCATACGTGATACAAGCTTTGGGCGATCATGTCTCTTTCGAGACATGAATGACTGGGCAGAAGATTATCCTGCAGTAGGTTGCCATTGCTTTCTGAGGTAGTCTGGTTGCCAGCTAAGGTTATAGAACCAAATCTGTCCTATTATTTAACCCATAGCTGGATGGAAGAGACAGATTAATACCTTTCCCAAGGGTATTTGTGCGTAAGTGAATGCAAAGAAATTCAACTGGAATTTGAACTCAGCTCCCCGATTTGTCGTTCCGAGTCGACATCCACTGCACCATAACTCACATTTTCTGTAAATAGAAAGCGACGTAAAAGTGAATTTAAAAACCACCTTCAAAATTTAAAACTGCCAGTTATATGAAAAATGTCCGTCAATTGCAAACTCTTATATTTTGTAATGCATTTTAAGATGTCAATTTCATGTTTTTAAGTGGTGTTTTTGTTTTTCTATTTTTGGACTAACAATGTGTAGCATGAGGTATTAGTAGCATGAGGTATTAGTAGCATGAGGTATTAGTAGAATCAACCGAAAGGGAAAAGGTCAGTTATAATGCGGAGGAAAAATAAAAAAGACATACTTACATTGAGTGAAGTCAAGCGGACGCAGTGTTTTCTCTGGTGATTTAGTTCAAACAAAGCAAGTGGAGGATAACCCAGCCAGGCTACAAGTAGCCAAATATTTTGGCCGCCATTTACAAGCCAGTGAGATTAGGATGAAAAAGAAACTAAACTTGAGTTTTACATTAAAGTTAGACCATAACACGTGACATTACTTATGTAGACAAGTCAACTCCTATAAAATAGGGAACAATGTTTCTTGGAGATCATTTTTGTAAATTAGCATATATTAAATCTTTCTGAAAGTGCAACATTTATTTGAAGACTCTTGATTTTTTTTATCCTTTTAGAAAATGGGGCCCTGTTCATAGTATCAATAATGTGTAAAATCTATCTCTGACTTTTAAACGACAACGAAAATGGTTTTTATCCTCTGTTTGGACTGAGATCAATGTGTAGTATCTGCCTTCGAGCAAACTATATTTTATTTCTCATTTGTGTTTCTTTCTTTGGGCAGAGGGCAAATCAGTTGGGTCATTGTTTTCGGACTTAGAGCAACAGTCATATCTCTGCCAGCGCAACTGACGGTTGCGAGGGATTGGTTGTTTTTTTAATTTGGTCCGAATGCATGCATTCGTGCTCCCTACATCAAAATAACCTTGTGTCACATACTGCCAGCAAGGTGGGGGGTGTAGCTGCAAATAAATACACTCTTCCTTCCAGTGGACAATCTAATTTTTTTTTAATTGTGTTTCTGTATCCGAACAGAATACAATAAATAAAGGTGGGAAAACATTTCCCGAGGATTCTCACCATGTGGCAGCACCTCTTTATTATCGCACCAAAGTAAGGGAGGCCGGTGGAATATTGAAACCACTGAGATGTTGTTTGCTGGCAATTTTAGTAGTATCTGTTTACCCCTTTTTGCCATGTTTCTAATTATGGTGGGTAAATAGAAACCGGAATAATGTATACGTTATTCAAGCTAAGGAGATTCTTAATATATATATTTCTGGGCGTGACAAGAGGGAATATATATATATATATATATATATATATATATATATATACGGTGTAGATATAGAAGAATCCAAAGGAGTATTCTGCTCATAAAGTGGTAGAATAACTCCATAGGAGAGCTCTAAATATATATGTATATAAATACATATAGAGCAAAATATATAATCATGGAATAGCGTGTCTGTCTTAATGTTTACACACACACACACACACACACACACACACACACACACACACACACACACACACACACACACACACATATATGTCATTTTTTATGATATTTAATATATATATCACACATTTTTAAAATATATATATTATATATATGTATTTTTTAATATATATATATGTGTGTGTGTATATATATAAATATATGCATTATATATATATATACTGTGTATTTGGATAACAATCTTTCTTTTATACAAGTTTCATCAAAAATAACAAAGTATGATCATTAAATTTTTCAAATAATTTTTCATGTGTTCGTGTAATTTTTTTTCAGAACTCAATTTATATAAGCATTTTTAAAGGTTTTATCAAGAGTGAAATTTGTTTTACTTATAAATAAACATGTGTAAAGTTTATGTAAATAATGTTTTGTGGATGTTAAGTTCTGAACACGGTAAGCACATTGTTACCGTGTTCCTAATTGATGTTATTAAGAGTAAAATTTCTCTTTTTTATTAGTAATGCCTCCATTATTCTTAATCTTCTTTTGCATGTGGATGATGCTTATATGTATATATTATCAACAAGGATATCAGGGATAGGTCCTGGAAGATCTCGACGTCTTTAAATGAGATCAAATAGAAGTGCTGTGGGAAAGGTGCAATGTCAGTTATCTCGTCAGTTTTGTTGTGGTGTAGCCAATGTAATTGTTTACGGGTTTGGATAGTTGAGGCACACGGTTCTTCAAAGCACATATAAATTCGTAAATTATACGGACACATGAAAAATTATATAAAAACTTAATGATAATAACTTGTCTGTCATTTTTAATGAAACCTATGAATATATATACATAAATACACAATTGTCTATATATTATTATAGAAATGATTCTTTATTAATCGTCGACATAATTATTGCAATAAAAATTAATGCACTGATAAAGAGCAAACACGCGACTATAACTAGAAGTAAAAAGTAATAACTGGTAGTAAAGAGAATGAACTGAGTGGACGCTGCCTTGTCTCTCTCGCCATGAGCGTGATAGAAGGGATATATATATATATATATATATATATAAACTGATCACATCATCTAAAGTGGTTATAAACTATAATTTATTTCGACAGGTTAAATTTTTAGCACCGCTCTCTTCGGACCGCATATATATATATATATATATATATATATATATATATATAGGAAAAAAGTGCGAGAAGCCGTGAATATTTTGTCTAAAGTGTAGATTAATTGTTGTTATTATTAGAATATTACTTGTTTTTTTTGTATGATAAATTAAGTGTCCATAATTTGTGTAGCCAGATGTGTTTCGACTCTAAAGTTGATTCTCTTTAGGCGAATAAACTTGTGACTATACATATCGAAAGATCAAAGTATCGTGTATAAATAGATAAGTGGTGATCAGGTCAGAAAGTTAATATGCGTGCGTGTTTTTTTTTCTTTTTTTTTTTCACACTCGCAGGTTGAATCTCTTCTATCACCTTACGTTGGCTAAAAAAATTTTACACTGACTTGCGAAATTTTATTTAGTCTTTATACTACAAAATTGTTTACAGCGATTTTGATTACATTCCACTCTACGAGTCATCTAGTTCTTTTTATTGTTTTGAGGATACTATTTGGATTTTTGATCTCGATATGTGAAGTCACAAGTTTATTTGCCTGAAGAGAGTCAACATTAGACTCAAAACACGTGTAGCGACACAAATACCATTATGGACAATGAATATATCATACAAAATGCAAGTAATAGTAACAACAATAAATCTACACTTTAAACAAAAAGTTCCCGGCTTCTCGCATTTTTCCCTTCTATACCAATTTCTCTCGTTGGAATGACCTCTATTTCCGTTTTTGGTATTATATACATACATACATACATACATACACACACACACACACACACACACACACACACACACACACATATATATATATATATGTGTGTGTGTGTGTGTGTGTGTGTGTGTGTGTGTGTGTGTGTCTTGTCATTGTGGTGACACGTCTCGTCCATCGCTACATTTTGTCATTGTATATTTTACTTCTCACCTCTGTACCTTTTTAAGGTTCTACTCTCTGATAACACTAGGAAAAAATTAATTTATTGTCTTGCTTGTTTTTTAATGTTCTAATTAAATTAATTCATTTGAATTGTTTGTGGTCTGAAGTGATGGGTGCTAAAAACTTACCCGTCGAAATAAATTATAGTTTATAACCACTTTAGATGATATGATGAGTTCTCCTTTATGTATATCATATTGTTCCGAATAATATCCATTGAGATCCCGATATAAATCTATCTCTTTCATATTTTATATTGAATAGATCTTTTTGGATTATTCTCTACGTTTACGGACTTGGCATAATCACACACACACACACACACACACACACACACACACACACATATGTGTGTGTGTGTGTGTGTGTGTGTATTTAGCCAGCAATTTTTCTTTTAGACATGTTAGATTATATAAATTGCAAACATTGTGTCTGCTTATTTTTAATGAAATCCATTTATACTCACAAATAATCTTTCGCATATTATAACTGAAAGATGTCAGAAATTAGCTGTAACGTTGATAGATATGATTATAATATTATATAATTTTTAGCAACAGAGTTTGGCGGTTATTTTTTGTTACCATAACTCACATCCCTGAAGATGATCTAAGAAGGAGATTGAAAGTCTTTGGGATCATTGAGAAATGAATGATGATAACATCTGTCAAAGTTACAGCTTGTTTCTTACATCTTTCAATTATAATACGCGAAAGCGTATGAACGGGTTTTATTCAAAATAAGCAGACACAATATTTGCAATTTATTTAATCTGACACACACACACACACACACGCACACACATATATGTATGTGTGTGTGTGTGTGTGTGTGTGTGTGTGTGTGTGTGTGTGTGTGTTCAAATAAATACAAAACGATTTTTATTATAAGATATATGCTATATATTGAATGGCCTAGAATAAATATATATAGATATTAGTATTAACAATGAATGTATTTTTTGATGCTGACAGGAACAGTACAGTAACAGAAAATACCGATTCTATAGCCTTGCAATTCTATATGAAAATATTTATTTCATTACCAGTAAGAACACAGATATTAAAAAAAAGGAGCATCAGATCAAATATACTTTTCTAATACAAAAAATATGGATTAACCAATTATAAATAATATCAAATTATCACTTGCATAATTATATGCTTTACTGTTCAGGGAAATAAGTTAATTTTGTTTTGACTGCTGTCCCATCCAAACTTCTTTAGGTGACGGATTTTATGCTCATTATTCTTCTTGTGCGTTGTCGTACAATGGATATCGGTTTAGAATGAGAAATCGGAGAGCCGAGTTCAAATTCCAGTTGAATTCCTTTCATTCACTTACACACAAATAACATTGAGACAGGTAATAGTCCATCTCTTCTCCCTCCAACTATGGGTTGAATATTAGGACAGTTTGGTTTGTATAGCCTTGGTTAGCAGCCAGTCTAACGTTGAAAGAAATGGCAACCTAATTCAGGATAATTTTCTGCCTACTCAGTCATGTCTCAAAAGTGACATCACCGCTCAAGCGAGTCACGTACGGTACATAACTGACTAAATACTCTTGCTATGGTAAAACTCTTTTTATTTCACAGTGATAGAATTGTCTGATTCTGCATTACACTCATACTTTACCGCTACCTGAGACAGGACACATACATTCCCACCACCTGAATAAGTCACTCATACATTCAGGCCACCTGAGTCAGCACAGTTATAGATTTCTACCACCTGAGTTAAGACATTCATACTTTTTACCACTTCAGTCAGGACTCTCATACATTCCCGTCACCTGAGGCAGAACACACATACCTACCACCTGACTCAGGACATTCATACATTACTACCACCTGAGTCAGGACTCTAATAGATTCCTTCCGCCTGAGTCAGGACACTCATACATTCACGCCACCTGAGTCAGGGCATTTATACATTCTCGCCAACTGAGTCAAGACTTTCATACATTCCCGCCACCTGAGTCAGGGCACATACATAATTACTACCTAAGTCACAACACTCAAACATTCTCGCCACTTATGTCAGGACACTAAGATATTGCCACCACCTGAAAGAGGTCACTTGTACATTCCTACCACCTGATCAGGATACTGATCCTGTCATCTGAATCAAGACAGTCATACATTTCAGTCACCTGTTCGGATACCCGTACATTTCTACCACCTGATCAGGACGCTCATATATTCCCGTCACCTTAGTTAGGCTACTCATATATTCCCACAACCTGATTCAGGACACTCATGTATTTCTGTCCTCTGAGTCACGACACTCATACATTAACATAACTTGACTCAAGACAGTCATGCATTCGGCACCCGTAACCATTTTCATCAGCTCATGCATACATTACCGCCACTTAAGTCAGAAATCTCATATATCCCCGCCACCTGAATCAGGGCACTCGCCGCCATCTCTTTGTCAGGAAACTCATACATCTTTACCACCTGAATCAGGACACTCATAAATCGCCGCCATCTCTTTGTCAGGAAACTCATACATCTTTACCACCTGAATCAGGGCACTCTCATACATCGCCGCCATCTCTTTGTCAGGAAACTCATACATCTTTACCACCTGAGTCAGGACACTCATACATCGCCGCCATCTCTTTGTCAGGAAACTCATACATCTTTACCACCTGAGTCAGGACACTCATACATTCATCTACTTGAATCAGGACACTCATTATTTTCTACCGCCTGATTACAGTTATTATTTTTAAAACTACAGAATTATATATCTTTGCGCATTAACATTTGTTTTAAATATGTAAGTTATGAGATCAGTTATTGGTTATGGTAGTGTTGAAAAGACACAAAGTCTTCTTTAGTTGAAGAATTAGACAAGCAAACTAAAAGTGCAAATAAGATTGTTGAGTATATGCTGATATGGATTGAATAATGGGTTCTACTTAAGTATGTAATCTAAAGAAAAAAAACCGACAGATGTACCTAGTCAAAGTTTACAATCTCATCTAGATTTCATTTGTTAGAATATTATTGCGATGCAGTATCCAAAATTTATTTATTGCGTTTCTGAATGATGTTCAAACTGTTTACAAAAAATAGTATTAATCAAAACAATATATTTAATTCATTTTCTATCATATGTTATTTGCTTAGTATATTAACAGGATATATTAAATAAAGACTATTTCTTCTTCTTGACGTATTCCATATATCAGTAAGTCAGTTAATTGCCATAATTGTTAATTGCTTGGACGATCATGTCTCTTTTGATTCATGACTGACAAAGCAAAATATTTTCTCGTAGTAATGTGTCATTACTTTCTATGATAGACTGGATGCCAACCAAGGCTACAGAACCCAATCTGTTCTCCTATTTGCGCGTAATTGAATGCAACAAATTTAACTTCTATTGGAACTTGGCACTCTGGGTTCTTATTCTGAGCTGATATCTATTACATCACAATGCACAACCATATAAATTTATATATATATATAAATGAGTGTCCGAAATTATGTGGCGGAAGTGGATGAGTGTCCTGAATCTGGTGGCGAGAATGTATGAGTTTCCCAACACAGTTGGCGGCAATATATGAGCACCCTGACTCAGCTGGCGGGAATATCTATATAGTATATATCGGAATTTCGGTGGGACTTTGAAAGCAAAGGTTTTTTACACACAGGCACGTCTTCATTAACCCTAATTTAAGGTATCAAACAGCCCTTTCCGAAAAATACTGTGAAATGGAAGAAAATAACTTAATTCCACAGATAAAGTGGAAGCTGATAGGTAAAGCAAGCACTCCTGATAGCTTAAGGAATAGATGTAATCTATGTTTAACAGAAAAAATTAAAATTTTGAAATTTCAATAACAGAATGTACTTCTGAATAAACGTAGAGAAATCATTAGTATGTATCGTCACAGGAATACATTTAAATTGCAATAATTAGCTTATTCTTCCATTTATCACAATAGAACTTTTTTAAAAATTTGGCTAAGCAGTAACCTTTTCCCTCCTCCCTACCACTGCTAACCCAACGGTCAAGCCACATGTCTCCAACTACCATAAGAAAAATTACTACCAAGGTTCCTCTAGCTTAACCTTATAATAGCCAATATCGCCCAGCCCTTCCTTTACTAACCACTGCCTCCGGCGTTAGACGTTTTTCTCATTCTTTGATTAAACGGGGTTGACAATGCATGTCTTAAACTGACATGTTGAAAATGGCTATTTCTACTCTAAATTTTATTGGGAATTCACAATCATAAATCAGTCAGTTACGTGCCATACGTGATACAGGCTTGGGCGATCATGTCTCGAAAGAGACATGAATGACTAGGCAGAAGGTTATCCCGCAATAGGTTGCCATTACTTTCTGCGGTAAAATAGTTGCCAACCAAGGCTATACAACCCAATCTGTTCTGTTATTTTACCCATAACCGGAGGGAAGAGAAAGATTAATACCTTTTCCAAGAGTATTTGCGCGTAAGTGAATGCAAGGAATTCAGCTGGAATTCGAACTCGGTTCCCCGATTTCTCGTTCCTAGCCGATATCTATTGTACCACAACGCACAATCATCTAAAATGATTGCTATCCTCCCTCTTGACCTGTAAGACCAACAAATGACACAGCTTTCTCTCAATATCTAAGATTATTGTTGTTTATTTTAGTATGCTTTTAAGCATTCTTCGAGACCAACAATTTACTGTACCCTGACACTAAAAGTAGTCAAAAGGGAGAGCGAGACAGAGAGGGCGATAGAGACCGACAGAGACAGAAAGAGAAGACATCCAGTCCCACAATAAATTGAGATAATCCTTCACTTAAACGGCGTAAAACAAACTGGACTGTTGCATTTCAGCGATGTCACGTGCTAGACCAGCTGACCTATCACGAGAAGATATTTTGCAGGAATATTGTTGCTGAGAACATCCCCACTGAAAACGTTGAATGTCGTGAGACGTACGTCAAGCGTAAACTGCGTCGACTGTTTGAAATTTCTGAGGCGTTGTTCGCGTCGCATCTTCACGAATTCGTGTGGCGTCGGCGATACAAGAACAGTCCCGTAGGTTCAGCATTTATTCGCTGTTACCATTTATAGTAATGGTTATTTGTAATAAACATATAAACTTTGCTCTTTATTGATTATAAAACATTCAGGTAACGACAGTTTGTTTTACACTAATATATATATATATATATATATATATATATATATTATCAATAAATTCCGAAATTTCCATTCCGTCGAAAAGCTATTTCAGCGAGAAAATTCTCGCTTCATCACCAACGATCAAAAACAAAAATTCATTAATTCAAATATAGTACAAAAATTCACATACCGGAAGGAGCTCAAAAACATATCTATACATAGGAAGTTCAAAAAAAGTGAAGATTAAAAAAAGAATTAGAAAAATATTTAGAATTTGTGGTTCAGACATAAAAAAGGGTAAAGACAGGGATTCATGACTCGATATTAGAAGAAGATTTTTAGATTATTTCTGTCTTAAAGAATCAAAAATCAAAAATTAATATAATAAGCTCATAGTCATGTTAAAAAATCAATAAAAATAATGGCCTGCTATTCATTTCTAAACACACCCATCATCTAGGGCTTCCCTGGCTTATACTGCAACTATGTAAAAACAGAAAATATTCTTGATAATGGGTAATTGATTAGCCGAAAGCGCTCAGTTCCACGGATCATTTGAACAGTGTTTACACAAAAAATAATTCACGTGTTCATAAATAACCTTAATCGCAATGCCATCTTGATAGTCGTCATCAATACATACATACATACATACATATATATATATATATATATATATATATATATATATATATATATATATATTTTATTCAACGCGGTTCAGTCTTTAAGTCTGCGAATTTTTATTTTCTTTTATTTCGATAGACTTTATTGATCCTTCCTAGACAGTTTGTAATATATATATATATATATATATATATATATATATATATATATATATATATATATCGAAAGAAAAGAAAAGAAAAATTCGCAGACTTAAAGACTGAGCCGCCTTGAATAAAATGGATGTAATTTAGTCTATCCCACAACTTCAAACGGAGATTTTTTCTCGCCACTGTAGAATCGGTGTATGGTGTCACTGCTTGGACATTAACTAAAACCTTTGAGCCTGAGCATGATGGAACTTACATTCGGATGCTGAGACATCTCTTGAAGACAATATTCCATTAAATCACATCTCTGTGGTGCCATCCCAGATATTTCTAAAATCTTATATGAACGTTGTATGCGTTTTGCAGAACATTGTTTGCAAGCAAAACGAAATTGCGGGGGATCTACTGCTCTGGCCACCGGGTCGTGGAGCAAGACAGGCTAACCGCCCAATAAACACCTGCATTGACCAGCTATATTATAACACGGAATGCCATCCGAATGATTTTCCGAGCTTGATGCAGGATCATAACAGTTAACGTAATTGAGTCATGAATGTTCAAGTTAGCTCAACTATATATATATATATATATATATATATATATATATATATATAATATAAAACTTTAATCCAAAATGAAAAGCAGAAAGGTAAATCCCAAAGACCCGATCCTAATGAATAATAATTGCATTAATATTAAAACTGATCAAGTTGGAGGGCTCAATGTAATTAATATTTAAATTACACAGCCAATTATAAAATAAAATAAATTCCGATGTTTAAATCAGTTGTATGGCCATTTCTACATGAAATCCCTAAGAGAAATTTCACGCATCATCGGCAACATTTTTATTTTAAAATAAACCAAGATATTTTATCGGTGGAAGTTGGTTTATTTTGAAATATCTAATCTTTTACACTTATGTAGCCTCCTGCGCATCAGTAGCGTTAACGCCTTGCAGGGGACGAAAGGATTAAATATTTAAATTTTGATTATCAGAAATGGTGTCAACTGATTTCATCAAGGACTCTTGTGGGATGGAAGACATAAATTCTTGTATTCACTTTTCAAGTGCTTCCAAAGTCTTGGTTTGATATAGTAGATTTGTTCCTTTAACCAACATCCCCCCACAAAAAAAAAATCACAGGGTGTAAAGTCAGAACTTCTGGCTGGCAACTTATACCTAAAATAGGGAGTTACTTTTCAGTCACGGTGTACATCAAGAACAATTTTAGGGGAAAGATGTATGACCAAGTGGGAAAGGTTTTCGTATGAAGTGTTTCGTTCTTTTAGGACGTCATCGGACTAAGTTTGATGTATCTACACATGCGCACGAACGAAAGACGCTGAAAATTTTAAATATAAAAAATTTTCTTTTTATGTGTGTTTTGGGTATATAATCGAGTCGATTTTATTTGTATATATATGTATGTATGTATGTATGTTTACTTAAATGGAACAATTTCATTTCAGTTGGTCAACATTCTTAGTAGATGATGAAGACAGCGGGACATGCCAAAGCCATATCTTGCATTGTTAGCAGCATTGCATTAACCATTTTAGCAGCAGCAGTAGCAGCAGCAAAAAGGATTTCAGAGAGGGTAAAAACAACAGACAGACAGAAAATAGAAAATAAAGACGTGTCAATACTTGGATTATAACACATGGAAAAAATACTTTGATGCACTAATAATGATAATTAGCACTTTTAAAGACAGATTTCACATTTTATTTTATAAAATATTTTTAAAAAATTTAGAATCAAGAGTTAACAATTTTATATACGATACACGTCAATTTAATTCTATGATAGAATGCTTAAAAAAGAAATAATTATTTTTAAAATTCTGGAATAAGCAATTATCATTATTTCTTTATTTACATTCACAATAACTTCCTAATCTTCATTGTTATTATCACAGAGTTTCGACCCTCTCGTCTTCTTCAGGTGTCTGCCAATTTGAATGTTCTTTAAGGAATTTCAAACTTAACATTTTATCTAATCTACAAAGAAGAGCGTTCTTGTTTTTTATGTACAGATATTTCGTTTGATTCTTATTTATTACAAGGGGAGTGGGTGTGCTTTCTTTAGGAAGTTTAGGATTTAAAATATTCGTTAACAGGGCACTCCTATTCTTCTCTTCCTAACAAAATATGTTCTAGCGAAATTAAATATATAAAACAAACCATTTCTTAACAATAATTTCCTCAACTAAATTATCAATTCCGTCTATTATTCCGACATAATAACAACGCAAAGAATAAAGCAAAATAAAACATTAATAACTTTAACTACAACCAGAAGCTTCAAAGTTACAAACAAGATAAAGACACCATGCGATTGATCCTAAACTTGGATCTTTCACCTACTGTTCCTATCCTTATTGGTTACAGAGAATTAAAACCTGCCAAACTCATTCTTACGAATAAGACCTCTTAAAAAGGTAGATGAAAAAATTCAAAAGAAAGTTTACAAATAAACTACAAGAAAACCGAATGTATGGTCATCAGCACACAGAGGAGCCCAAAATGCCAATTAGAGGTTGGGGATACTATAATTAAGCAAGTACAAAAATTTAAGTACTTGGGAAATGTTCTAACGGAGGACAGAAAGTGCGACACTGAGATCCGAAGGCGAATTGGAATGGTCGAGGACGCATTCCAGAAGCTGAACAGAGTATTAAGAGACAGAAGAATTTAGCTGGGAATAAAGAAAAGAGTTCTGGATTGCGATCTGATGTCTGTTTTTCAATATGGCAGTGAATGCTGGACAATATCATGGAAGATGAAGGAAAAACTTGAAGCAACTGAAATGTGGTTCTACAGAAGGATGCTGCGGATATCATGGATCGAGCATGTAAGCAATGATGAGGTTTTGGAAAGGATGGAAACGCAAAGGAAATTAATACTGAGCATCAGGAAGAGACAGCTAAAGTTCTTAGGATATGTAATGAGGAAGGAAGGCTTGGAGAATCTGATACTCAGAGATCAGATGGAGGGAAAGAGAGACAGGGGAAATCAGCGGATAACATATTTGAAGGGGCTGAGTCGATGGATGGCAGAAAGGTGATGGGTGGGGTAACAGGAGAAAGCATGCTAAGAGCTACCAGGGATAGGGATACGGGGGAAGCCATGATCCCCTACGTCCTGAAGGAACATGGCACAAAGAAGAAGAAAAAGAAGAAAAGAAGGTGCCTATGAAATACAAACTTCAAACCACCAATGTATTTTATCCATTTTATTGTCTAGTAGAGGAATAATAATTGCAATAAGCAAAAAACATCAAATACAATTCATTGGTCACACGACAAACTCGTTACATAGAGCAGTGTTCGCTATCCGGTGGTCCACGGTCTAATAGTGGTCCGAACAAAATTTTTGATGCTCCGTAGAAAAATTGAATAAGTATAAAATTTTCAATTTATTTTATTTAAATAATTATATTAGAACTTTGTTACCTTTAATGGGTGCATTTCAAATGAACAAATTAAAAGATTTTCGATTATTATTATATAAATGTATTTACCATTTTTTAAATTTATATTAAAGGTCCGCCAAAATTAAATTAATACTTTTAGTGGACCATGAAGTTCAAAAGCTTGGTGAGCGCTGACATAGAAAACTGACAAATCACTTAATTTCGAAAACTTAACTTTTTTAAGCACTCATACACAAATCCCCGTATATATTCGCGGATAGGACGCACCAATAGTTGGGTTGTCAAAGTTGATATTTGCTGTTGAGTCGTAGATAGGTCGCACTATAGTCTGGAGAGTTCTATGGCCCTTTTCAAAACGTGCATATAACTAATATTTAGTAAAAAAATATTTCTGAAATTCCAGACTATCTTCAGATCTATTTCTAGTATCTTCTTCATGATCCACCACTTTCAGCTTAAAATCTACTTCATAATTCTTTGTCCTCATTGATATCGGTAATTGAAAAAGACGTTTAAAGATAATGGAACCACCTTTTATTAAACACTGGGTATTACTTGGTTTGAAATGGGTTTCATGGAATTGTTACTAACATATAACAACCGTTCTAAACTACTAGTAATATATAACAACCAGCCTAAATTACTACTGATAGATAACAACCAGGCTAAATTATTACTACTATATAAAAACTGGCTTAAATTACTACTACCATAAAAAACCGGCCTATATTACTACTAATAACGTATAACAACCCGCCTAAATTACTAATAACCTATAATAACCGGCATAGATTACTACTAACATAAAATCAGTTTGTCGGTTAAGAGCTATACGTGATACACATTTGGGCGAAGATTTTCCCGCGGTAGGTTGCCGTTACTTTGTGCGGTAGAATGGTTGCCAACCAAGACTACAGAACCCAATCTCTCCTATTATTTAACCCATAACTAGAGGGAAGATACGGATTAATACCTTTCCCAATGGTATTTGCGCGTAAGTGAATGCAAGGAATTCAACTGGAATTCGAACTCGGCTCTCGGATTTCTCATTCCGAGCCAATATCCACTGCACCACAACTAATATAACAGCCTAAATTACTATTAATAACAACCAGCTTAAACTGAAAAATCTTACTAGAGAAGAATTTTGCCTCTGACGGGTGTCGAAAGTATATATCTCTCTCTCTTTTTTTTTTTTTTATCAGGGAACCACTTTTTGAACCAAAATATACATCTACCAATTCGATTTCGGAGACCAGCCTGACAGGGCAAGATTTGAATTACATATTTAACGAAAGAATGTTTCTCCTTGGGACTTTCAACTACCTGCTACCTTCATCTTTGTACTTAAAACTTAAACGACATAATTTTTTGAAAGAATTTCTTCTCCGATGTTATTTCTTATTCCTATAAACGTTATTGTATTTATTATAGTCACAAAAAAAGGGGGAATAATAAATCATTTAAAAAAAGACTGTTGTTTACGTTTCGGGTTCAAAAGTGAAACTAGCAAATATAGATTCGTAGAAGTCCCAATCCTACTAAGTTCTTGTGGTGCAGTGGATATAAGCGCAAATACTCTTGGGAAAGTAGTTATTAATCCATCTCTTCTCCCTCCAGCTATGGGTTACATGTCATGAAAGATTGGGTTCTGCAGCCTTGGTTGGCGGCCAGTCTACCACAGAATTTAATGGCAATCTACTCCTGGAAAATCTTCTGTCCAATCAGTCACATCACTTTCGAGAGATGATCACCCAAACGTATATCACGTGTGGCCCTTAAATCACTGAAGAAGTGCCAACGAGAAATGGGCTTTCGTCAAAGAGATAATTTAAACATTGTCCTCTCGGGCTGGTCTATGTGGCCGAACTGGTAAAGGTAAATTTTGACCCAGAAAATGCTTTCCCTATTTGAAAAAGTGATGCAGTTTGGATTCCTGTTGGAGGTACACTACTGCTTCTATGCAACACAACTCTGTGTTACTACGCTTAAAATATAAACATAGGAAATATAAAAAGGATGTACCTCTTAAAAATGGCGATTATGTTCCCGGAAAGCGCTTAGGACGATGATCCCTACAGGTTGTTACTACACACAGTTAGTCCTCATAAAACTAAAAATATTTGAAAATAAAACAAGAAAATCATAATTTTTTCTTAGTCTATTACATATAATAAAATATATACAAAATAAGGAAGTATGAAGAATTAATAATTAGTGGTTCGTCCTTGCTCAGTGTTTAGGAGCCACACCATATATACACTAGCCGCCATAATTATTAGGCCACCCAAGTTTTTTTAAAAGAAATGATGTATTTCATATTATTTTTAGTATTTATTGCCAAGAGGATGATTCTAAATAGAATGGTTCTTTTTTTAATACTACACAATAATATGTGCATCAAATGAACTCTTCTGGTGTCCAGTTTTTGTGCTCTCTTCTCCATGCTAGTCTCTTCTTCTTATTGGCTGGTCGAAGCAATGGCTTCCTGGCTGCCTTGTAAAATTTTGCAAAGTAATAATAACAAAAGAACCATTGTGTTTTCATTTAGAATTATCCACTTGGCAATAAATACTAAAAATTGTATGAAATACATGATCTTTTTCTTTTAAAAACTGGGGTGGCCTGATGATTATGGCCAGTAGTGTATATAGATATATATTACGTTTGTATAAGAAGAACCGACATGGTTTGTCTGTATAATCTTTTATGGTATTTTTTTTCAAATTGTAGGACAAGGTATGCCTATGGTGTTCGGAGTTGTGGATAAACTGTCTTTTGTGATTTTTGCTGAAGTACTTAGAGTACTGGCTTAGAGGGTAGAGACTCCACCTGACACCAAATCGGTCGAGTTTCAATCCCGGCCAGAAGCAATGATGTGCTTGTATGTGGAAGACTTATATATATATTTTTTTTTTTATTTAAATGATTCCAGTGCCATTACACAACATCTTAAGTCACATACTATTTCCTTTCAGCATTCTGACATTCGTAAAATTCTTATAGACAATACCAAAATTATTGATCAATAAAACGCCTAAAAAGTTTAGAGACACTACATCTCAGAAGTAACCTCTTATCAATCGCACAGGTTACCAAGTTTCTGGACATGTACTTACTTGTGTTTAGAGGGTTTATTTGAAATATAATTAAGGTAAATAATTATTTGCCTCTGAGTAATTTGATTATTTATATAATTAGTTCCTTCGAGGTTCAAATTCTCTCACGTATATTTACGATATTTAGAATCATTAACAACCAAGTATTCCATATAAATCACGCATCTACGTGAGCACATATCTTCACGTGTGCATGTTGCTTAAATTATTACTGCCTTTGAATTTAAAAATTCTTCATAACGTTTATTTATTTTCTTTTAAAATGTAACATTTTTCCTGCTACAAGGCAATATTTGATTTTTAACCTGTAATATAGTCCCTGATGATGAACGATGACGTTCGTAAGTATAGGACAACTTTTGGACAATTTTTATACAAATATAACCCGGAAATAAAAAGTCTAATCAGAAAATATGAAAAAATTCAAAAGAAAATATATAAGACTATCTTTTCTCTATCGCTTAACACAACTTGTTTAACATATATATATATATATATATATATATATATATATATATATATATATATATATATATATATACACGTGTGTTTTTGCTCTGCGTAACTGCCTTTTTTGTTAACACTTTTTTGGTTAGTTTAGTATCGAGCACTTTTCTTTCCTGGTGGTCAGTTCCGTTCGAGGGTTTTTTTTCTTTACTGTGAAGAACCGTATGTATTGTCGGTCCTACGCAGTTTTCTTTTTTTTCCCCTCTTTGTCCAAAGCTCTATAGCCGAGGACAATAACGGAGTTAGATTCTGCTGGTTATTCGTGGTCTTTAAAAGTTTCTTGTGTAACATTTTAAGATTAGAATACGTACAGAGTCGGTTTTATTATTATTATTAATATATATATATATATATATATATATATATATATATATATAAATATTAATTCACAACAAGCAAAGCGATAATGGCACTAAGACGGAAAGAGTTACCTGGAGTGAAAGAAATTGAAAAACTATTCTAAAGAAGAATTATGGGATAAACCTCTATTCCTGTTAAAAATACTCTGTTACCTGGTGATACGTGAAACTATCTATCTATCTATCTATCTATCTATCTATCTATCTATCTATTTCTTTTCCTTTATTTCTTTTTCTCTCTATTTCTTTTTCTCTATTTCTTTTTCTCTCTTTTTCTCTCTTTTCCTTTCTTTTTCTCTCTTTTTTCTCCCTTTTTCTTTTCTCTCTTTTTCTCTTTTTCTTTTTCTCTCTGATTGAGCACTCTGGAAGAATGGTAGGCTTTGTAAAATGAGTAGCTACTCTAGCATCTACGCATGGTTCATTCAGTAATGAATTGGAACACTCTCAGCCAGTGGCATGTATACATTGTACATAACACGCGAAAAGTCTACCTTCTGCCGAGCGCCCATAGCTCGGAAGTAGGTTCACTGACTGACGTCGATTCCGCCGGTTTTCAATTTTGACTAAGAGCAATTGGAGTTCTAACCGTACTGATGATCTACGAAACAGGTCTGTCTGCGGATGAGTACATATATATATATAACATTAAATAAATTTCAAACATTTTGTATGCTTAATTTTAATAGATTTCGTTCTTACTCACGGATAATCTTTGGTGTATTATAATTGAAAGATTTGAAGACAAAAAATTGCAGTAATTTTTAGTATTACAGTTTTGCGATTATTTTTTGGACTACAACTTAAACCCCTGAAGAAAGAATGTACTTACACCCCTAAAGATATAATGTACATTGTGAAGTGGAAAATAAAATCAACTTTTAAAGTTACAGTGCATTTCTTACATCTTTCAATTATAATACACGAAAGTTTATCCGTGAGTACAAACGAATTTTTTTTAAATAAACAGACATAATGTTTGCAATTTATTTAATTTAACATGCCTAAAAGAAAATTGGCTGCCTAAATACACAAATATATAAACTAAAATACGTATAATACATAATAACAGAAGAGTAGACTGGTATATTTGATATGATATAGTGTCTGTATAAAAACTGATCAAATATCACTCAATAATGTTTGATGTTCTGCCCTGTATCTATTAGTATGTATTTATATACACACACGCACATAAACTGCAACACACACACACACACACACACACACACACACATATATATATATATATATATATATATAGCATTTCTGCGTATAATTTTCAGGACCAAGTTAAGTAATGTTGAAATAAGACTTTTGATATTTAGATCAGTAAATATTCATTTAGGTGTTAAAAAGTAGGAATGTCTACTCAAACATGCATGACCAATATATATATATATATATATATATATATATATATATATATACACATATCGTGTTTAATCAGGATAATTAACAGCCTTGACGAGTGGGAACAATATAACGGTGTCTTCACAAAACTTCAAAGTCGGCATGAATCTGCTCAGTTAAAGAGGCAAACCTTCTGTACTGATAGATAGATAGATAGATAGATAGATCAACCGGTTAAAACTACTATGATTTCGATATTTAAGGTTTCGTCGATTTGTTTTCTAAATATCTAAATGCTTTGTTCCCTAATATAATATCGAAATTCTTTTCTAAATATCTAAAATCATTACACGTTAAATCTTCATTTTTCCTTCAAACATTTATAGAGCACTTTCTGTTTACTAGTCAATTTAGATCTGACCTATAAATGTTTAGTATATATATATATATATATATATATATATATATATATATTTGTTTGAGCATTATTTTTAATCGATACTCGTATTTGAGTAGATATTCTGCTTTTAATCAGATTTATATTTTTATTTCTACCGGCCTAATTATTTACGAGAAAGTTTTGTCCAAAAATGTGCGTCATTCGGCAGGATTCGAACCTACGACCGCTATCAACATTTTTCTAACAATTAATTTCAATATGTCGGTTGTCAAAACCATTTCGTTAATCTTCGGGATTTTCCGTAACACACACACACACACACACACACACACACACACACACACACACACACACACACACATATATATATAAAATCATCCGCGTATAGGACTGTATTGTTATATATATATATATATAATTTTCAATATATCTGAATCTGGGTTATAAATATATATAAATTTTAAGCTTCTCTTTTATTTATTTTCTGGCAAATCTCGTAATCCAAAATGTGCAGTCATGACAAAGTTTTATTAAAAAGTATACAATATGCTATAATCCAGATATTAACTAAAAGGTGCTGTCAACACAAAAACCGAAGTAGTTTAGTAAATGTGAGATCAGCGACGATAATGACAGTAATTACATGAAGATAAAAGATGATTCCAAGAAAGAGAGAGACCATTCCAGTTTGTTCTGTTCTTACCTGTTTGCCAACATTCTGCAGAACGGAATTTTTAGATACCAGAAGAACTCCCAGGATTAAGCCGTCGCACTCAACTGGAGAACTGAGATGTTTCTGCTGCTGCTTCTGTTGCTGCCAACGGTCTATTAGGGCTCCGCTGAAGGAACGGTTAATGGCCCTCTGCGGCTAAAGAAATGCTATCGCAGGAAGAAAAAAAATGAATTCACACACACACACACACACACACACACACACACACACACACACACACACACACACACACACACACACTCCAGTACAAGCATTCATGTACAAGTTTTAATTTATAACATACTTTAATATGGAAAACATGACACTTTAACACTCGGTGAGAAAAACTCTCACACAAATCTAAATATTTTGTCAGTCTAACTAATCGTTGTTTCACGGGGACATGCACTGACATTAGAAAGGTCAATTTACTCTAGTACAGGAATTTACAAGGTGCGCAGTGGGGGGGGTGTAAATATCCAGGAGGGAGCAATGAGGGAAAAAGATGAGGCAGTTAGGAAAATGTGGCGGTAGAGGAAGAGGAGTTTTCATATATTTTTTATCACAAAATTTGTCAGATTTAAGAAATTCTTTTATGTGCCGTATCCCTCCAGGACGTAAGCGATCATAACCGTCCACACACTTCTATTCCCTATACCTCTTAACAACTTGTGTCTTAATATTTCTTCCAAACCCTGCTCTGCTACCCTCTTGCTGAGACCCACCACGTTGCTTTCCCCCGTTTCTTATTCCCTCTATCCGTCCTGTGAGTATCAGATTTTCTAAGCCTTTCTTTATTATGTGTCCCAGAAATTTTAACTAACTCTTCCTGGTTTTAAATATAAGTTTCTACTTCGTTTCCATTCTCTCTAAAATCTCATCGTTGCTCACATGTTCGCTCCGTAGTATCCTCAGCATCCTTCTGTAAAACCAAATTTCGGTTGCTTTGAATCTTTCCTTTATCTTTGATGAGATTCTTCGGCATTCGCTGTTATATAGAAATAACATAATAGTCCAGTACTCTTTTTTTTTTATTTCCAACGAAATTTCCCTGTCTCTCAATACTCTACCCAGCTTTTGGAATGCGCCCTTGGCCATACCAATAAGACTTCGAAACTCAGTATCACACTTACCGTCTTCAGTTAGGAAAATTTCAAGGTATTTAAATTATTGTTTTTTTGTTTTAGTATCTCCGACCTTTAGTTGGCATTTTGGGCTCCTCTTGTTGCTGATGGCCATACATTCACTTTTCTTGTAGCTTATGTTTAGTCCTTTTTTACCGCTTTCCTTTGCTACCTTCAGTAGGAGGTCTTGTAGTTTCTTTTTCATGTCTCCTATCAACACTGTATCATCTGCATATCATAAACATTCTTAAAAAGAAAAATACATTAACCAACACGAATGCATGGTTTTAATTCTCCAAAGTTAAAAGTTTTATCTTTCTGGTGGCATCTGTACAGAATGCGCCACATACCACCCATATCCGACAGCCAATGCATGTAGAGACTATGCGTTAGGTTTGTAGATATGACATTATAGCCACGGAGATTTTCTTAATAGCAGCCTATCTAATGGCATCCCCTCAAAAAACGGGCGAAATGTGTGAGTTTACAATGACAGAGGCGCTGTTTTAAATTTTCAGTATGCCTAATATGAAAAAACAATTTTTTTATCGATGTAATGATGTGGTCTGAGGATGTGCGTTGTGGTGCAGTGGAGCGAGAAATCGGGTAGCCGAGTTCGAATTCCAGTTGAATTCATTTTATTCACTTACGCGCACGTACTCTTCGAAAAGGCATTAATCTCTCTTTTCCTTCCAGTTATGGGTTAAATAACAAAACAGATTGGATTCTAGAGCCTTAGCTGGCAACCAGTCTACCACAGAAAGTAATGGCAACCTACTGCGGAAAATCTTCTGCCCAGTCAGTTATGTCTCTTTCGAGACATGATCGGCTAAGCGTGTTTTACGTATAACACTTAGCTGACTGATGTGGCTTAAAAACCATGGGTGTAGTCAGAAAAAGATTTGTGAACCACCAACCTAGCGCAAAAAAAAAAAAAACTGTCGGACACTCAGTGAAATTCAAATTCCACGAAGCAGTAAAAAATAATTTACTAACCCCGTAAAGTAGTCAAGACTAGCGAACTCCACAAAGTAGTTAAAACTAATTTACTAACTCCGTATAGTAGTCAAGACTAGCTAACTCTGTAATAAAATCAAGCCCAGTTTACTAACTCTGTAAAGTAATCAAGAACAGCTTACCAACTCAGTAAATTAGTCAATACTAGATTAGTAACTCTGTAATTTAGTGAATACTAGTTTACTAATTTGTGAATAGTGAAAACTAGGTAAATATCTCTGTAAAGTAGTCAGGACTAGATTCGTGACTCCACAAATTAGTCAGGACTATCTTACTAACGCCTTAAAGTAGCTAGGGCCACCTTATTAACTCCTTAACGTAGTCTAGACAAGCTTACTAACTATTGCTTTATAGTGAATTTCATTGTTAATTCTACTCTTAAAATTGGAATTTTAACGTTAAAATACTAGTCTGCAAAGAATTCACATCTATTGAACAGGTGAAGAGGCTCATCTCTTGTTTCCTGTTTAGGATGCGGTTTCCGGTTTTCTCTTTTCCAATCTTTTCACTCTTTTCCTTTATTATTATTATTTTTTTTTCAATTGGAGTAGATAGACCAAACTATCGCCCGGTTCACACTCCACCCACATCTATTGAACAGGTGAAGAGGCTCATCCCTTGTTTCCTGTTTAGGATGTGGTTTCCGGCTTTCTCTTTTCCATTCTTTTTACCCTTACGTAGCCCCCTGCGCATCAGTGGCGTTGCCGCCTTGCTCGGGGTGATATGATTAAAAAAAAAAAAAAAAAAAATTAGCGAAAGATGCCTAAGTTCACATTGTACAAAGCTGCTGTCATTCGAGCCTGATGGGTGGGGACATGGATTCTGGATAGCCAAGAATTAAGAAACTAAAGTGATTCCATTAGTAAAGGTTCCGATCACTTATGAACATTAAGTGAAATAATTATATATCTAATTTCGTCGTCTAAGAGAAAAATCAAACCAACAGTATCGAAGTCACCATCGTCAAACACCGCTTTTGATACACAGGCCATATATTCCATATGAACAGTGACAGGCTCTCACGTTGAAATATTTCCAGTAAACACAGCATTGGTCAAGTACCCTGTGGTTGGCTTGATGTATTGCTGTACGGATCAACTGAAATAGACTATGAAAAAGTAAAAAAAAACAACCTGGAGAATCGGAAAGTACTAGTAACAAACTATCATCTACCTTTATAAAAAACCAGATTAAGTGCCGTTGCCATTTCTGGGAAGTACACGCCCAGACCTCACTTGCCAGTCTTGATATAGATAAATCAAAAGGAATAAATTCTTTTCCACACTAAAACCTCTCTCTGACATGCTAGGATATGGTGAATCTCTCACTGCTCTGTCACGGCTACCATGGAAAGTGATCGGACAAATTTTATCGCGTGGTTTCACCAGGTCTGACCGTCACGACTTGGATCCTCTATGGCACTTACATAGTATCAAACCACCCATATTCCCTCCATATTCTACCACGAACCACGGTCCTATAAGTCTCCCCCAACAAATTCAGTTGTTCTTGTCCCAGTGAATATAGACGTTGATTAGTTCCTTTGACTTGACCCAAACAGTTGTGAGTTCAATGCCAGACTACAGCAGTGGTGAACAAGTAACTTACAGGGAGTTAGAGGGAGATAACTCATGACTACCAAAAGACGCACTACTACGCAAGCAATGGAGTTCATATACCCCAGTGATTGTAATAAAGCGTTCGGTTTGAAATTCCTAGCACCTGAAGAAGGCCGGGGCATACAACGGCCGAAACGTCGTACAAATGGAAATAAAGATGTGGACAACAGTTCGAATAATGTAAATAGTGTAAATCATCTGAGAAATATAAACAAATATATTTTTTAGATCAGCAGCCAATTTAACATTATCGAAACGATCATACTTACACTGGGTTAGTTGTTACTTAAAGTTAAGAACAATGTAAGTCCAAAGGTAGGGACTTGTAGAGGCAATCGCATTATTTCAAGCAAATCTAAGAGTGGTAATTCAAAACAAATTTCCTTGCATGATTTGACAGGAAACATTGTCTGGAAATATAATACCATTCCAATTTGTACTGAAGATTTGTATGGCAAGCCTGAGTTTTACCATTCTTATCTTTCAGCTACGAACATATCAACAGCTGACCTAGAGAACTGTAAATCATTAAAAAATATAATTGTCATAAAAAAAAAAACACAGAAACGTGCAAAGAAAATCACTTTTTTTGGTTTCATGTATAATGTCGGTCAACATTTCTGAGACGAGAGATTGTAATTATTTACACTAATTAATTCATTTAGACTGCTGTCCTCATCTTTGTTGCCATGTACACTTTCAATATTTGTTTATATTTCTGAGATGAAGGCTAGTAATTATTTAGACTATTTACACTGTTTGGACTGTTGCCATATTCATCTTCAATATTTGTCTATATTTCTGAGTTGAGGTAATATAAATTATTTAGACTATTTTCATTGTTCAGACTGTTGTCCTCATCTTTGTTGCTATATTTACCTTCAATATCTGTCTATATTTCTGAGATCAGCTAATGTAATTAATTACACTATTTGCATTATTCGGACTGTTGCCTTCATAATATGGCAACAAACACAAGAATAATCCGAACAATATAAACAGTGTGAATAATTCTGTCTCATGATTTGATGTAAAAATCTCAAAAATGTATTTGAAATTTTTTTATTGCTTTTGAAAATAATTAACTGTAGAAGCTTATTTACAAATTTCAGTAAAATGCCTGAATCTAAAATAAGGGTGCCAAATGGAATCATGCAACAAAGAATTGTCATTTTCTTGTTTGATTCAGAATTAAAAAAACTATTTTTTGGCCAGACAGTTAAATATTATGGAAATCGGTTTATTATAAAATAAAATTTAAAATGAGAAAATAAATAACTTTCCACCCAGGACAACTAATGATATCCACCACCTCCCCGCCTCCGCCAAAAAAAAAACGGAATCAACTGGGGAAACATGTTCTTGGCTTGTTAGAAGATTTCAAAGAGATTTCAGTAATGTTTAATCTACATGCCTGCAAAAAAACTGTATCATAAGAACTCTTATTCCCTTAACACTGCTATTACTGTATAATTTTTTGACTCCCTCGACAATGTTCATTTACAAGATTATAAAAAAGCATTTGAATCGATTGCGGAATTTATTACACAAGTTTTACAGGGGTTTAACATTTAACATTTTATAAAGGAAAAACAAATAATCTAAAATTTATTTTAAAAAATTCAAAATTATCAAAATATACAAGAGGAATTCTGCTATTAGCCTATTTTAGCAACATTACATGGAAAGAGCAAATGAAAGAAATACCCGACAAAATTTTTGATATCTCTAATTGCAGTTGTGGTAGAGTTAACATCGACTCGGAACGCGAAATTGGGGAGCCGAGTTCGAATTTCAGTTGAATTTCTTGAATTCACTTACGCGAAATACCCTTGTGAAAGGTATTAATCCGTTTCTTCCCTCCAGTTATGAGTTAAATAACAGGACAGATCGAGTTCTAGAGACTTGACTGGCAATCAGTTTACCGCAGAAAGCAATGGCAAACTACTGCAGGATAATCTTCTTCCCAGTCAGTCATGTCTCTTTCGAGACATGATCGCCCAAGCGTGTATCACGTACGGTACTTAACTGACTGAATTGCAGATACTCGTCGTCATGTGTTTCGTTTTCGTTTTTTAAATTAAGAAAAGCGATAATATCATTAAGATGGAAGGGGTTTTTGGAAAACCCAATCTTAAACAAAAAACAAGGGTGAAGCTCTATAGACCAAGCAGGAGTGTGATTACATGAACCTGCGTTAATTTAATCTTTGCAGAAGTCAAAATAAGAATCAGTATTTTATGACTGAATAAACAACTTAATAAAAAGTTAAATACAGTGGAGACACAATGGAGTCGGCTCGGATTGAGCAGAGTTCAAATCCCTTTCTTCTCACAAATGCAAAAAGGAGAGACTAGGTCCTGTAGCCTTGGCTGGCAACTAGTCTACGAATAGGAGAACTCTGAATTCAAAACCTCAAACAATAGTTTAAATAACCTCACTAACCTGCGATTGAACAAGCGCGATACGTATAGCTACACCCCGGAAGATATAGTCAATCACGGATGTGTTCCTCCAGCAAGTGAGATGGATCTGGAGCCTGTCAAATAAGCTTTCTTCCCTAATGCATGTTTTCATACCTCAAGACATAGGACTCCACAGAATACACTTAAATGACTGAATAAAAAGGCTAAGAATTTATATAAATAAATGATTTCATTTAAAAAAGAAATTGTACAAGCATTTATATGAATCTAACACCTCTTAACAAACAAATACTGGCACCTAAATATGAATTTCTATGCGGGGATTGTTGAACAGAATCTATGAATGAAAAATTGGGAAGCTAAGTTAAAATTCCATTAAAATTGGTTGCATTTGCTTTCGCAAAAATATATTAATCCATTTTTTCTCTCCTGCTAAGGGTTAAATAGCAGGGTAGATTGAGCTGTCTAGTTTTGTTTGGCGACCAGTATAGGAAAAGGTCAATTCTAAATTTAAATGTAGTTGGCATAGCGCTGGCAAATCAGCTCCATAAAAACATGCTACTGAAAAAATATCAGTAATACCAAATGTGGTGTGAGGGCATGATTTAGAGAAGACTTTACGAAACTCACACACACACACACACACACACACACACACACACACGCGCGCGCGCGGAGTGTGCGAAGGATAAATTGTCGTCAGTTTATATTTTTTAATTTTGCGCATGCGTGTTGCTTGTTTTCTTTTTTTTTTTTTGCATTTTGCTGACTGCGCAGTGTAGTAGGGTCAGCTGGGGATCGTCTGTAAGAAAAAGACCACCATGATGCAGTTCATTCCGCCATACATTTGGAAAATGATGCTGTACTATTTAGCATTCGCGCCGGATGCGCCAATACGAATATTTCGGAATACTTGAATGTCAACCTGAGGGCATGCCGAGGATTTGGAAAGAGTTGGATGAGTCTGTTGGTGATTACAATGCTCGGAAAACTCTGATCAGTTTGATGAGAATAGAACTACAGAATTCGTTGGTGAGGGCCTCATACTCAACACAGACACATATATTAAGTGCTTTGATGAGGTAGTGCTGACCTGGATCAAGAGGGTAGCTGCTAAAATAAAATATGTCTAGCAACAGGATTCTGCACCATGCCACACAAGCAGAAGAACATAGCCGTGGCTGTCAAACAATTTCTGCAACCACATCACCCCTTACCTTTGGTCACCTAACTCCCCAGACTGCAACCCCTTGATTATTATGTGTGGGGAGCAGTTGAGAGTGAGACCAACAAAACATTTTGTAACACTAAAGATAAACTGAAGGCAATAATCATGGCAACATTGACAAAGTTAAACATCAGAGATTGACCAGAAGAGTTACAGGACATTCTGAAGTCGTCTAGAGCCTGTGCTTGAAACTAATAGCGATTATATATATATATATATATATATATATAGTAATAATAAGACTGACTCTGTACGTATCTAGATCCTAAAATTTTACAAAAGCAAACCTTGAGGACCACAAATAACCGGCAGAATATAACTCCGTTACTGTCCGTCGCTATAAAGCGTTGGACAAGAGGGGAAAAAAAAAAAGAAAACCGCGGAGTACATACAGTACCTCGCAGCAAAGAAAAAAAAAACCCTCAAACGGAACCAACCACAAAGAAAGAAAAGTGCTCGATACAAACTAACCAAATCGAATTAACAAAGAGGAAGTAACATAAAAACCAAAACAAAAAGAGACCCCATTCTGAAATGGGAAATAATAAAAAAGTGCCCTAACTATAATAAAGACAATAAATTTTGTAGGTTATGTGATGAGGAGAAACTAGCAATAGCTAAATTTGAACCTGCCAACAAACTTATTAACGCGAAAACTGAAATACTGAATAGGTGTAGATTTCATAAGGCAAAATTTCTTGCTTAGTGTCTCTAACCATACTGTGCCTCCGAATTTTTTTTTTCCTCCGAACCTCCCCTTCCCCAGTTGGGTATGCTGGTTGGTTAGTCTTTGCTCGGTGTGTCTATTTATTTGGTTAATCCTTGGTCTGCCGTTGCCCTGACGAGCCGTTGTGCGAAACCGCGGTAGGTCTTGGCGATCTTGTGATTTTTTCACGTGTATATATATATATATATATATATATATATATATATATATATATATATATATACTTTAGGACATGTACAAACTACAATCTACTAAAAAATTGCACATGTTGTTTCGACATTAAAAGAACAATGCTCATCAGGTCAGGTAGTTAATAATGATGGTAATAAACGTTATTTTTCAAAAGAAAATTTATGTAAATTCACTTCCTTTTACTATTGAAAAACTTTTTGAATGAGGTAAAGAGGATAGGAAAGATGAGAAAATAAAAAGATAAATTTAAAAAAGGGAAAGAAAGGGGAAAGAGAAGGACACAGAGAAAATAATAAACAAAGAGGAAAACAAGAGAGATAGAAAGAAACGAGAGGAAAGAACCAATGAAAGCGGCTCAAAAGGAAATAGACGCCAAATTTAGGCAGAAAGTAAAATATAGGCATATACAGATATCGGTTTCATGTGTTCTTATGATTTTTTATATAGAAGCTCTCCAAATGTTTTCTATTTTGAGCGCTTTCGCCTATGTTTTAGCCATTATCAAGTTGGAATTTTATTTTACATGTAATTGAATATGCGTAGAATCGAGTGTGTGTTATATTACGAACACGGTAAGCACATTGTGTAATATAACAATCTCGCCCCACCCGAGGAAAGGCTGATGCAAGCGTGGGTGTTTTCCGGTCGTTGAAAGGAACGGATGTTTGTTTGACCTTATTTCCGGCAGTAGCGGAAATGGCTACAAGAGGCAGACAGAACAGGTGTCTCTGAGAATTACGTGGGCGTGCGTGGGCGAGGCAAAATCCGGAAGTACCGGTTTGGAGATTATAAAAGACCTCGGCGCACGGATTTCAGGGCAGGGAGAGACAGAGAGACGAGACAGTCCGGACAGACCAGACCAGAGGAGCAACAGATACGACGACACTCCCCCGTCAACCCTTGGAAGCGCGCTCTCACTCTCTGTTCACTAGGCTACACGGTTCATCGTCATCAATAAAAATACAATATATATTTTTGTATATATACGCGGTTGTTTGTCGATATATAACAATTGCTGCCATGCCCATAATTGATATTATTAAGTGTAGGATGTTCTTTTTTTATTTATAACTTGTTCACATATTCAGTTATATATAAATATTTCTATTTGGGCAGCAACCCAACTGTTATACAAGTTTCATTGAAAACGACTGAAAAGTTACTGAGGTTAAGTTTTTTATTTGATTCTTTTTTATTATTCTTATAATTTTCTTCTTTTCTGTAGAAATTGTCGAATGTTTTACATACCCGAGCACTTATTTATAAAGTTAGATTTATCAAGAACTCAGTTTCTTAAGGGACATGTGGGTTCGTAAATATATTTACGAATTCACATGTTCCTTAAATATCTATATTTCTGATCAATCCAAATTCAAAAATAATTATAATCGATATACCATACTGTTATATATCGCCGTACGACGACAAAACAACAAACACGCATATATAAAAATATAAGGTTATATTTTTATTAATGACGACGAACCGTGTGGAATAGAGAACAGGAGAGTGAGAGCGCACATAGAATGGGCTGACGGGAGTGTAGTCTTGCCTGTGGTGTTTCTCTGCTTCCACTGGCCGTTCTCTGCTGGCGAATCCGTGTGTCGAGGTCTTTATATAGTCTTCTAGAACCGGGACTTTCCTTCCGGTTTTGCCTCACCCACGCAACGCCTACGTAATTCCCAGAGACACCTGTTCTGTTTGCCTCCGTAGTCATTTCCGCCGCTGTCGGAAATAAGGTCAAACGACATCCGCTCCGGCCCCGACAGGATGTATTTCTCAACCCCTGTCTTGTCGTTCGCCGACCCCTTCACCGACGGGAAACACCATCGCTTGCATCACTTCCTCGGGTGGGGCCAGATTGTTATATTACAATACCATGCCTAACAAAAAGTCTCACTTTACATCTCGTTGAAAATAGCTCAATTAGGTCTCATTTACATACACATGAAAATCTGCTAACTACATCCCCAACATACCTGTTGATAATGATAGACTCATCCCCATTGTAAAACAGCAAAAATAATGGAAGAATTATCAATAGAAATGAAAAGCCAATACTCAATAATATTAACTATGAACACGGCCACAATGTGTTGACCGTATTTGAAAAATAAAACATTCCTATAACTCTAGATAGATACATAAAACAGTCTATACATTCAATTAAAAGTACAATAAAGGCTAAAAGAATATCCGAAACTGCTCAAACATAGAAAGCATTTGAACCATTTGGACATAATCTATGTCCAGAAAAGAAAGAACAGAATTATAAAAACACATGAATAAAATCTTAGCTACACTATCTTGTCAATCGCTTCGTATATATATATATATATATATATATATATATATATATATATATATATATGGACTGACTGTTCCAGAATTTTAATTTATCATTTCCGCGATGCTAGGGTAGTTCTATATTATAATATAATATGAAATTATATTTTTTTAAATTTTAAATTTGATAATTTAATTTAATTTAAAGTTTAAACATGAAACTAAAAAGTAAAAACTCAAAAGTACTAATAGGGATAGTATTATTAGGAAAAAGAATATAGGATTCGACCCCTATCAATATAGGAGAAGCCATCAATTAATCTGGTACATCTTAGACCACTCGACCACGAATGATTCCACAGTTCAAAAGAAGTCAAATCAAGCCTATATAACACAATATATATATATATATATATATATATATATAATAGAATCCTTGAAATTTGGTAAGGGAAATTCCAATAGAGACAAACTCAAAAGAGAGCTCAATGCTAAAATGTATTGCTAAATTTAATAGAGTATTATAATTAGGAAACAAAAGTTAGTTATTTTTACAAATCCATTAGTAATAATATATTTCGCGGCTCTAGCTGCACGTCCGACTAAATACATATTTGGTTTGAAGAGCGGCTGAAGTCGCAAAATATATTATTAGTAATGGATTTGTAAAAATATCTAACTTTTGTTTCCTGATTATATATATATATATATATATATATATATATATATATATATAAGCTCTCATTATGATTGAGCTCTCTAGAGAGAAAATTTTAAGAACAGTTACTAATTCTGCAATTTACGCGTTACTCTTTAGCAATGAATTGAGTTCTTCCGGTGACTCGTGTGTGTATACACCACTTATACATAACACGTTGAAATTTCCATTCTCTCATTTCATGAGCTTATGGCTTAGGGAGTAGAGACTCCGACTGACATCAAATCAGTCTAGTTACGAGTCCGGCCAGAAGCAAGTGCATGTCTAGCCACACTGCTGAGCTGTCATACTGCGAAACAGGCTTGTATGTGGATGACACACACACACACACACACACACACACACACACACACACACACACACATATATATATATAGATAGATAGATAGATAGATAGATAGATAGATAGATAGATAGTTGTGTGAATTAATAAATATACATATGAGGGTACGCACATGTGTAATATTACTATTCAGGTGTTAATAAAACAGAGGTCAATGTAGTATAAACTGTGATATTTTATATATATCTTAATAAATATACATATTTTCCTACGTCGACTAACATATTTAACAAAAAAAAAGCGATTTAATGACCACATGCTGTCAAAGAATATGTCGGGAAGAGTAAATAAGAATATTGAGAAACACATATGGAAGATTAAAATATGTAATACAGGTAACAATAATCAAGTCAAAATATTGGTAACAGTTGGAAAATGCAGATTAGTGGGTAGAAAAGTGTAAGTGATTGGCAAGAATGTGAGTGTTGCTGTGAGAGGAATAAAAAAACGTCAGCAATATTCTCTCAGTCATTTGATCATCTCACACGACCAATGAGGAGTAATTATGCGGATCACTGTTGTCTGTTGCCATGCATGGGACATGCAACCAAGCAAAGGACTCCCAATGTAACATACGTACTTATATAATTACGTAATATACGTAATTATATATATATATACAAATGAATAAGGAACGAAAAAAATATTTGCAACGCTCAAAACATTAATTTAAAACAGTGCTCAATATAAAAGTAGACCAGTGAATATTTATTTTTAATTATACTTCAGAACATTTACAAACTACAATCTACTACAAAATTGTACTTTTTCTTTCGACATTGAAAAAACGAATCACCTTAGGTTGTTAATAATGATGATAATAAGCGTATTTTTTTAAAAAATTATGAAAATTCACTGCCTTTCATTATTGGAAAAATTTTTCGTACGAAGTAAAGAGGATAGGAAAGATGATAAAAGAAAAAGAGCAATCAAAAAAAGTGGAACGGGAAGGACACAGAGGAAATAAAAAACAAAGAGGAAAACAAAAGAGAAAGAAAGAAACGAGAGAAACGAACAAATGAGAAACGAATCAGAGAGAAATAGACCCCAAATTGAGATAGGAAGTAAAATATAGGCATATACATATATCGGTCATGCGAAATTATTCCAATAGTAAAAGTAAGTGAATGTTCATTAATTTTCTTTTTAAAAATCATGTATATTATCATCATTATTAACTATCTGATGAGACATTGTTCTTTCAATGTCGAAACAAAATGTACAATTTTGTAGATTGTAGTTTGTACATGTTCTAAAGTATGATTTATAATAAATATTAATTGCTCTATTTGTATATTCAGCGCTGTATTAAATGAATGTTTTAAAAGTTGCGAATATTTTTGTTCCTTATTCATTTGGATATATATATTCACCCTGGCACATATACACACACCCAAACACGCACATACACACATATCGCTGTATCTTATAAAAGAAAAAAGATCACCCTTTCAAACTTTTTGTAGAATCTAACGGTTTTTTTTTCTGTCTGAAGCTGTTGGCCTTTCTCTTTGTTGGTGTTCGTGATTTGGGTGAGTTTACTGCTAACAGGAATGCCAACATTAGAGTTAGAAATTCCTACCATCTTTATTCTCAGAGGTGAAATGTTCTAAAACAATAAAAGATCCCGAAAAAGGAAAAACTTTGCTAAAATGCTATTGTTCGTCTGGAAAATACATTCTATCCCAGTCTTTATATATCTTTAGATCTAACTTCCTATCTGTTTGTAATTTTTATATATCAATCCATTGATGTCTCATCCTTATTCACTTTGTTCTCATTTGACGGAGAATAATATCAGTACTACTCCCTTTAGATTAAAAACATACTTAAATTCAACTGCATGATTTCCTTTCGTTTGAATTATAATAATATGTCCATTGTTCATGGCTATTTGTTCATTTTCTGGTTCAAAATAATCCTTGACTTTTTTTTCAAAACTGCCACTGTTATATTTTCATTTTTGGGTTAAAAGATATCACGTTTAAATTACTGGTTAAAAACTGCCATTTTTTTTTCATTTTCTGGTTTAAAGCTGTCACTGAAATTTTCATTATCTGGTTCAGATCTGCCTTTACAATATTTTCATTATCTGGTTTAGATCTGCCTTTACAATATTTTCATTTTCTGGTTCAGATCTGCCTTTACAATATTTTCATTATCTGGTTCAGATCTGCCTTACAATATTTTCATTTTCTGGTTCAGATCTGCCTTACAATATTTTCATTTTCTGGTTCAGATCTGCCTTTACAATATTTTCATTATCTGGTTCAGATCTGCCTTTACAATATTTTCATTATCTGGTTTAGATCTGCCTTTACAATATTTTCATTTTCTGGTTCAGATCTGCCTTTACAATATTTTCATTTTCTGGTTCAGATCTGCCTTTACAATATTTTCATTTTCTAACTTTTTCTGCATCCTTTTTTTTCCAAGATATTCTTTTCTTCTTGGCTATTATAATGAATTCAGGTGGTCATTATTTGTCGGGTTGTTTGTTAATTGTGTTATTTTCTCTCTCTTCTGTCAATTATTTTTCATTTCCATATATATTATTTCGATGTGCTCTGTGGTGCAATGGATATCAGTTCGAAATGAGAAATCGGAGACCCGGGTTCGAATTCCAGTTGAATTCGTTGCATTCATTGCAAATACCATTGGGAAAGGCATTTATCCATTTCTTCTCCCTCCAGCTATGGGTTGAATAGCAGAACAGATTGGGTTCTGTAGCCTTATTTAGCAACCAGTCTACCACAGAAAGAAATGATAACTCATTGCGAGGTAATCTTCTGCCTTGTCAGTCATAGATCGAAAAAGATATGACTGCCCAAGCGTGTTTCACTTATGAGCCTTAAATGACATAATATTTCATTACCTGATGCAGAGCTTGAACTAAAAGCAACTTGAAGACAGCAACCTTTACTTATTCAACACCTGAATCCATTTTGTTGCTATCCTGAACTGCATCAGTGTTGTATTTATTTGGAGTGTTTATATTCTCAAATAGTTTAAACCCATGGCTATCTTGGCAGATTCATACCACTTTTTGATAATTTTGTATTTCATCCTTAAGATATTCTTCTGGAAGCTGTAACAAAAACATTCACGTTGGTATTGTCAGCTTCACTCCTTAGGTACAGATAAATATTTAACTCTATTGCAGCCGGAGAGATCCGAGATTTACCCTATTCCTCCACTGGATTGAGTTGTGACACAAGTTCAGTTTTAAACGTTGGGAACCTGAGCGCGTACGTTCAGGTTCCCGTACCTAGACACTGCCTACGTGGTTACTAGGTACGAAACTTGTCTTAGCTGGTCATAGCTAGTCAGCTGGTCAATGCTTTTCAAAACTGGTCAATAGTTAGTCTTATCTAGTCTTAGTCTTAACTGGTCATTGCTTCCAAACCTGCGACCAAGTAACGAGTGCTGCAGGCGACCGGGGAGCAGGAAGTGAGTACCTGAGAACAGATACTACACTTTCATCCGAGATTTACCCTACTCCTCCAATGGAGCGAGTTGTGACACAAGATCAGTTTTTAACGTAGGGAATCTGAGCGCGTACGGTCAAAGATTCCCCAGCCCCCTTACGCGGTAACTGGGTACAAAACTGGTCTTAGCTGGCCATTGCTTGTCAAAGCTGGTCAAAAGTTGTTCTTAGCTGGTCATTGCATCCAAAACCAGGCAGTGAGGATCTGGGAGCGGATACTACGCTTTGATCCTGCCCGACGAGCCGTCGAAGGCAGCCGAAGTAATCCTAACATACACAATTTCTCCTCAAGAGTTTTTGAATGAGATTTGATAAAGAGAAACAAAGCTGATTTTTCCCTGAGCAGCCAGTAGAGTACAGTGGAACCTGCCGTATGCGACTGTTGTTAACGACTGTTTTTCTATGCACGGACGATTTGCTAATGTTAATTGACCTTTTGTGAGCGACCAACTCCAGAACGCGACCAGCAACTAACATCAACGAGTGAAAATCACTGATCAAACAACCACTTTAAAACAAAAAAATCCATTTTGGTCGAACACTGCGAACTTCTAAATTAGGAGAAATTAAATGAGTAATCTATTTCATTTTCATTTGATCAAAGCCAGGAACACTTCCTCATTGTTTTGTTATTGTAGTGTTATTTCTTGTTGAAATATGCATTGCCTGAGTTCACCTCACGGTCAAAGATCTGCTGTTTTGTACAACATGTATTACATTTGACATAATAAAGGGATTTATCGCAGCCCCTGTACTGATTTGGATAAATTCAAAAATTGGGAAAATCACAATTATGTCCATTTCTCAAATAATACATGAATAAAAAAAACATACAAAAAACTGACAGTGATCGTGGATGGTTGTAGAGACACAGAGAGATAGAGATAGATATCCCCCCCACACACACAAAAGAAACGAAAGAGATAGACATCTGAGAAATGGACATAATTGTGAAACCGTATACTTTTTTAAGTCCACTTAATAATTTTTTTTTTGTGAATAAGTATTTTGGTCTCTTGTTGATCGTTGTAAATACGTTTTTTAAAATTTTTAAATGAATTATGCTGAATAAATTTCTTCAAAGTTAGGCCATTTTCTTATGTTCTTATTTATTTATTACCAAATTACATGGTAAAATTCTAATATGTACATTCTGATGAGTTGAATATACGTTCCTGGCGTAAATAGGTCATGACGATGAGCCTTTAGTGAATGACCACCTGCCGTATGCGACCAGTTTTTTTTATGAATGTAGGTTATGGTTGCATACGACAGGTTCCACTGTAATTATAAAAAAGGAAATGAGTTAAATAATTTCAAGGTAGTTTCAGAAAGATTAAAGATATAGCACTGTATTTTTCTAGAAATATTTACAATGCCATTGTTTCCATGATGATGAGATAGTTTTTGGAAGTGTTCTTCCAAAATTTGTTTTTATCCTTTTGTGCGGTGATACCTTTTTTAGTGTTAAGTGAGATTTTTAATTGCTTCTTTGGTACAATATCATAGTATGGAAGCAGTGACATGAGTCTTTTAGAGTCCTGGATCATTTTTTCATTCACACTAATTATGAATGAATAATTTCATCACTTTTAAGAGACATGTAAATGTTGATCAGGTCTTCCAAAAGTCGAACCGGAATACAAAAGTTAAAAAAGGATATTCTTCGTAAACAAAAATACTTTTAAGGTTAATCGATCAGTCTATAATTTAAACTTAAGTTATATCTCATATTTTAAATTTTCAAATTATCTATAATTTATAAAATGAAGTTAGTCAAAACCTTGTGTTCTTCCTGAGTATTTTTTAGGTGCTAAAGAGAGGACCAGAAGTACGTTCCAACAAAAGCTTGTGGAAAACAGGAATTAACTTGGGAGAAAAAAATCAGATTTTTTTCTTTTACTCTGTAAAACTCTATCTCGATTTGCCCTCGGGCCTTAAACAAGGGGAACAGCATTATATAAAAGCAAATTTAGATAGGTCTTGCGTTAAAGAGCAGCTCCGCATATTAAGATTTTCTCTTAGTATAAGGAGCAAAATTGTAGCCATGACTAGACCTGTTATGTAGCTTACAGCATTTGGTGGTCACTCATCTGCTTAAACCAGGTTAACGTTACTTAACTTCGGTGATCGGATGAGAATCGAAATTTCAGGGATATATATCTATGATAACATTCTTGAAATTTATATATTTTATCTTTTTTGCATAGAAAGGCATTCTGTTTTGTTTTGTGAGGTTTTATATTGCATTTTCATAGACTATATCATTCTGTGAAAGCAGCAATATGATTCTTTACAATCCTGGTTTATTTCGCGCAAATACCCTTGGGAAAGGTATTAATCCGTCTCAGTTATGGGTTAAATAGCAGGACAGATTGGGTTCTATAGCCTTGGCTGGCAACCAGTCTACCGCAGAAGGCAATGGTAACCTACTGCGGGATAACCTTCTGCCCAGTCAGTCATGTCTCTTTCGAGACATGATCGCCCAAGCGTGTATCGCGTATGGCACTTAACTGACTGAAGTAGAATTTAAGTCAGTCACAAGTAAAAGACAAGCCTGATAAAAGAAAAATGAAATGATTAAATGAAAGATTTGTTTCAAAATACAACTGCATAAAAGGATAAGATTCGAACTGTATATTATGAGGATATGTAGGATATATAATGGCTGACTATAAACTTGAAGAGATTGAGATTTTTTTAAAATTAGTTCATTCTAAGCAATGCGATGATGTCACTAGGATGCAGAGTTTCAGAAAAGATAAAAGAGAATGAGAATGTTTTAGTGAGAAGCTAGGAGAAACTCAACAAAGGAAAAGATTTCAGGAAGACAGAAGATGGCGATTGTTGTTGCATTTAATGTTTTTTAAGTGGCAGGAGAGTTTCACAGGCGAGAATACAAGAAAAGAAACTATTATAATCAAACATACGGTTGCATCTGACTAGATCAACAGTGAGACCTAATTGTCAATCTAGTGGCGCGTTTATATTGTGGTATCTTTTTCGGAATCTGTTCCACAATATAACAGTTTTGTGGAACAATCTCTTTGGGTTGGTCTTCCCCCTTACCAAAGAAATACAGTAGGAATGACTATTTATTCGCGACAAAGTGGGTCCTAGCTGTGAACTGGGGGAAATGTCGCTTGTCTGAACGTCTCCTATGAAAATTGCAATAGAGTAACGCGAGATCTTTTTTGTGTGGGTTGTGGGGGGAGGAGTTGCAGGGTAGAAAATAATTAATACCCCACAAGCCTGCATTAACACAAATCAGGTTTTGTAGACGTCATAACGGAATGCAAAAGAGGATAAAACCGCCCCTTCTTGAACGATTATAATTTTTATAGATAACTGATAAACCTAAGACATGAAGTTGTGTTATATCCTTAAATTATGAAATTTATATTCTACGAAAGAAAGCTTTTCGCTTTATATCAGGTCACTCTAAAATTACAGATTTTTCTTTTTAATTTGAAGTAATGGTTTTAAATAGCATGAATATGTCTTTTTATCCAACTAAAATTTTAAGCCTTGGTTGATAACCAGTCAAGCAGGACAAGCAATATCGAAAACAGAAGGCTATATATTTAGAGGTTCTTGAAAAAATACGAAGACGAATCTGCAATATTATAGGTCCTGACCTTGCATTACAGTTTTAGTCACTTCCCCACTACAATAACGTAGTTTTCCTTCTATTTTTCTATGAATATTTTCATTATTCTTCATTGGTAACATGACTTTAGGTGCTGTACTAGATTGACAGTTAGGTCTCACTATTTTACAGATGCAACCGTAAGTTCTATAATAACAATTTCGTCTCTCTTCGGCTTCTTGCTTTCCAGTCAACTTCGATCTTTAAAAATTTAAATGCATTGTTAATCGTTACCTTCTGTCTTCTTAATTTCTGTTATTTTTCTCTCTTAATAATGTGATTTTTTAAAAAGCTTTCTGATATTATTTCACTCTCAGTAAACCTTTACGTCTTAGTAGCTTTATTACCTTGCTTGATTGAAATGATCACCTTCCTCCCGCTCAATAAAAAAAGTAAATCACACAAAAAAGTAATGTAATTGTGCACAGGACTAAATTTATGTATAGAGCCGGCCTCTCCAATAAGGCAGGAATTAAAACAAATTCGTTTTATGTGGTGGGTAGCCATACAAGTGAATAGGCGTATTTGTATAGGATAAAAACTGCCGAGTACTCATGACCACTGTTGTCCTGGCTTCAAAATTAGTGCAATGAAGATAGTACTGTCGCAGGGTTGAAATCCCCGGCGCCTCCTCCCATTTATAACATGAGGGGATACACTGTGGATAGCGGGTGTGGTTGAATAATAGAAGAGCCGATTTCGATACTTCCTTTCCTTCCCCAAGCGATGGGTAAATAGCAGGACAGACTGGATTCTATAGCCTTGATTGGTAACCTGTCTACCGCATTAAGAATTGGCAATCTACTGCGAGAAAATCTCTGTTCCTGTGGACCACTTATGAAACCAAAACGTCCCATGAAACTTATAAGTACCAAAATAGGATTCTTTGTTTTAGATTTTCACTCTGAATATCAGGAAAATACTGAATTTAGTTTTGATGTCATTTGAGATTCAAAACAAACAGAATCAGATAGAATCAGGTGAAAACTGCAGTATTTATTATCAGAACTTGATGAAAAGTTACGGCAATTTTAAACTGATTACATCTTCTCAAAATATATCTAGTTTGCATAACAGGTAATCAGTACCATACTCAGTATTGCGCTCTCAAAGGTATCTAGAAAGTGTTCTATTATTGAAACTTTCTAGAAAGCATTACAAGTCTCTAGAAGTTTCTTTTGACTCCTAAGAATCACTGACCTGAAAACTTTAAAAGATGAGAAGTAACGTATCCAATATTCTAGAATATTCTAGAATATTCTAGAATATTCTAGAGTTTTGTTGAAGCTCATTGAGCATAGCAAAATTCAAGCTAGTGTTTTCAAGATTTGTAAAAGATTCCCGAGAATTAATTCCCATTTAATGGTATGATGCATACCCCTAACAACTACATACAAGGTTTTAATTATGCACTTGAGAGTACATCTAATTTGAACTACAAAACATGCATCAATACTGACTAAGCACATCTTATGAGGAACAGATAAAATTAACTGACGAAGTCCATTAAATGGGTTTGCCTTCGTCAAAAACCGGCAAAAACGTCATTGACTTAAAAATTCGAATTATTAGAAAGATAAATGAGGTGTATACGAGTGGATCTTACGATGCTTTCGTACCTAGATCTTAAATGTACCATGAGAAATACAAACGTTTGTATACAGTCGTGAGCCAACTAATTGTTCAACAGAGAGTAAGTAATTTCGTTCTAAACTAATTGCTCATTTTGCAACGTACCTGAAGATAAAGTAGATAACACAATGTAAGGGTCTATACCTTTAATTCGTGATCCTGTTTAAAATACCAGATACTCAGTTTGCAATACAGTGGTCTGAGAACATCGATTTTACTTTGTAAAACAATAATTAATTTCAGAGTCAATTCAATTACTTTTACAAAATAAATATTAAACAAAGAATAAAGTTTTCAAACGATACAGGAAAAATACCCTTTGTGATTTTTTCTTTATTTTTGTTTAAATAAAGAGAAAATTATGGAGAGTCATGATCGACTACTTCCTTAAGGGACAAGAATCTGTGTAGACCCCTGATTGTCTACACACACACACACACACACACACACATATATATATATATAGAAAGAGAGAGAGAGAGAGAGAAAGATATTGATGTATAGATATAGATATAAGTGGATATTACTAATAATTCTTATTACTTAGTATTAATAAATTCTACAGTTAAATATTTACTTTAAAAATGCTGAATACAAAAGTAGACCATATATATATATATATATATATATATATATATATATATATATATATGTTAAAAGCAGAAATAGGGTTGTTCCAACGAGAGAAATAGGTATAGAATAAAACGTGCGAGAAGCCGTGAACGTTCAAACTAGCTAACAATTTAAACGTTATGAGACGTGCAGTTTCCTGGATATATATATATATATATATATATATATATACTGTCTTAAATTAATGTTTTGAACGTTGCAAATATTTTTTTCGTTCCTTATTCATTTATATGTATATATATATAAATGAATAAGGAACGAAAAAAATATTTGCAACGTTCAAAACATTAATTTAAGACAGTATATAAATATAAAAATAGAGCTATGAATATTTACTATAAATTATACTTTAGAACATGTACTAATTTACATTTTGTTTCGACATTGAAAGAACAATTGTTCTTTCCAATGTCGAAACAAAATGTACACTTTTTAGTAGATTGTGGTTTGTATATGTTCTATATGTATAATTTATAATGTATATAAATATATATATATATATATTGTATTCAGGCAATACACTCTCCTTTATGCAGGTTTCGTTAAAAATTACAGAAAAGGTTCTGTAGTAAATTTTTTAAAATAATTTTTTATATGATTTTATAACTATTTTCAAATAAAAGAAAAAAGTTGGCTAGATCAAGTGACTAGACCGAAAGCGTTGCGAGTTCAATATCTGGCTACAGCAGATGTGAACAAAAAACTTAAAGAGTTGAGGTAATGGAAAATAACTGAGACATCTGAAGCGGCATAACTCGTGGAGTGAGAACAATCTACCCCAGTGGACGAAATAAACGCTTCAGTTCAAACTGCCAGTCGCTCGAAGAAAGTCGGAGCGTACATCGGTCAAAACGTCGTGAATATGGCACAAGTGACACTTTTCAGAAACTTAAATGTCTCGTAACATTGTGAAACATTGTTTAAGCGATGTGGAATTAAGGCAAAATCCTTCAATTTCACGAATGCACTTCATTAGTAAATATTTCTTGTCGTTACCTGAAATGGCGTAAAGTGAAGAAGCAGTTTTAATAATTCATTTGCAAGATTTTTTGAAGTGGCTCAGATCTCCAAAATAACATTTTTCTATATCAGCCTGTTTCGATCTCGAAGTGAGCTGCGAGTTGTTGTGGAAAGGCCATAATTACTACTGCGTTGCCTAGTCTTAAGAAAATGAGCTTTAAACCAAAGTTCAATATCGACATTAAATAGTTATTTTGTTTTTTTTTTTTTTTGTTTTGTTTTTTTTGACACTTTAATAATTGTTACGGCAAAAGTCATTCGTATTAAAAATTACCAAGGCAACTTTGGAGGTCTACGACCACTCAAAATATTTCCATCAAATTTTGGGTGTCTAGGAACACCAAAATTATTTCCAAACAAATTTTAGAGATCTAAGAACACTCAAAATATGTTCATACACGTTTTAGAAATCTAGAAACACTCAAAATATTTCCATGCAAATTAATGGTAACTTTTTTTTGCTTTGCTCCCTTTCGGCAATAATTGCAGAAACGGAAATGAATTCCAGTAAGCATAGTTTCTGGGCCTCGGAACGTTCAAAATTATCTTCCTTATAAAGGTTACTACGTTTTTACAGTTCCAACAATTTAGCCTCCATTAGAGAAACGAAAATTTCAGTAAGTATATTGTGTGAGGGTCTGAACATTCAAAGATAATTCTTTATAAACTAATGGTTATTTTTGTTTTCAATCTTCGCCAATTCTACCTTCATTACACAAACAAAATTTTGATAATGTATAATTTGTGGGACTCTGAATATTCAAGAATATTCCCTTATATTGATGTTAATTTCATTTTTCCGATTTACGCCCTTGTCCCAATCATTGCAATAATTCAACCAGAATAAAAATTTTCAGTAAAGACAATTTAGGTATTTCAGGACGCTGAAAAATATTCCCTTATCAATTAATGGAAATTCCATTTTTGTTTTACACCATTTCTTCAATAATTCCAGCGTAGCAAATCATAAGAAAATATACATTTTTCCTGGAATTATTGACTGGGTGTGAAAATGTAAAAAAAAAAAACCATGTGAATTAATCGTAACTGCTTCTTTGCTTTACGCTAAGCATTCAGATAACGGGGAAAACACAGACATACAATATATACATATTATTTCACGCACACAAACACACTATATATATATATATATATATATATATATATATATATATATATATAATGTCATTGTAGAGCAATTCGAAGATCTGAAACAGCAAAGAAAGACGAACAATTACACTATTAACAGTTTATTGAAATTCACATTTAGCCAATAGAAACTATTTAAAAACAAAAAAAAAAAAAAAGAAAAGTGTGGGCGTAAATTTTTTTGTCTTTATGCGTAACTTTTTTGAAAGTCCGTTTGCCAAAATTTTGGCTTCCAAGTTCAGTAGGAAATATTTTAAAGAGAAAACAAAACGAGAGAAAAGAAAATGTTCGCCCATTTCGATTTTGTTTGTGTCTGCTTCTTTTTCTTGAGGAAAAAAAAAGTTTTTTTTGTGTGTGTTGTTTCGTCTTCAGTCCGAAGTTTCGAAGATGAACCCAAGACGACTGAAAGTCAAGTTACAATAGCGTAAAAATTAAACAGAGCGTCAAAAGGGACAATTTTGTCAAGTCGACATTTCATGGCGACATCGTTCTTCCATTTTCTTTTATTTATAATTTGTATCTCTTTTTTCTCTCATTATTTTCATTCATGTTTTTTATTCAGATGATCAGTTCACGACAATTATGTTTTTGTAAATAATTTCTGCAATACGACTTATTGCTTGTTTTCGTCCACTTATTTTTCCTTCTCTTCATTCGATTTCCTTTATATATTAAACAATTCTTTTAATAATCGTCCGCCACAAGAGAAAGAAAAAGGAGAAAAAAATTCCATTTTCGAAACGTCCATATATTCTTTCTGGCGTTTGAGTTGTTTGGGTATTCATTTTTTTTTTTTTTTTTGCTTTGTTCGAGAAACCTCTCATAAAATATCAAAATGTCTGTCTTTGATTAAAATAGAAACAAACTTTTCCTCCAGTTTGTTAACATTTTCTTGCACGAATTATTTTGTTTTCAGCGTTCATTAGATTCAAAGACAATAATATATTTGTCTTGTTAATATTATAATTATATTTATTTATTAATAATTGTTAATATTATTATGCTGATGGTGAAAATATTTTTAGCAGTCTTTCCTTGAATTTAAAAAAAATTACTTGTGTTTGAAACAAACGCTTAGTTGCAGTCGAACATCCTTAAGTGAAATACATGGTTTCAAGGAGATTTTTTTTAATATATATCTTGTAATTTATTTATTTATTTTATTTTCTAACACTTTCATTTACTCACTCTCTTTCTCAAATTCATTCATTCGTGAAATGTGGTGGTGGTGGGTGGTGGTAGTGAAGGGAGAGGGGAAAACATTTTTTTAATTTTTGCAAGAGGAAAAAAGTGTTCATGCAATAACTTTTTCTTTTTTTCTTTATTATCTTTTAAATTGTTATTTCTTTTTTTTTTCTTTTCCCTCTCTTTCTTCTTCTATTTGGTTATTTATTTTATTTTATTTTTTTTTGTTTTGTTTTCTTTTCTGTTTCTTTAATTCTACGGACATTTTTGACACACGAGGAAAACTCCTAAGGTCCGGCAATTGCAATATTTTCTGAAGATTTTTCGTTTGAACTTACAGTACTTGCGTAGAACTCTATCAACGGGCGTGTACGTGTCGACGGGGTTACGTAACTCACCTGACTTGTGGCAGACGCCATTATCGAAGCAAAAACGCACTTGGCTTTTCATATGTTTTACTTGAATCATGTGTCGGTCTGGAACTGGGGCACTGCAGGAAAAACGAAGCCGTTGTTCAAAGTATCCTCCACGCGTTGTGTTGGTTTTTATCCATTCACTCCAGGGCACAATTTTCGATTTGGCTGTAATAAAAAAAAAAAAAAAATAGGTACATAATTACGAACGTGCATAACCTTGGTGCATTGTTAAGGTCTTCGTAGACGAGCAGTCAAAGCCGATCAGAAGAGAGTTCTTCCTGCAAATAGGGACGCAGGTTCGTATTCTGCCGGAAGTCACATTATCTCTTACGTTTTACCGAGTACCAATGTCAGTAGAAGAAGTACTGTTTAAAATAAATAGAATGTCTATTTAGATATGGGTATTTGCTAAACATAACGTTTAAAGCTATAAAAATACGTCAAATTAAAAAAAATAAAATCCATTAATTATCTAGAAACATAATAGATATATATTATAGAAAGTTCTGGAGATTTACGAAATAGATTAGCAACCAACATATTTATTTTTAAAATAGTATTTAAACAAATATATATATATATATATATATCATTTTTTAATATTAAAATTTTTAATATTAATTAGGATCAGGTTCTTGGAATTTACCTTCCTACTTTGTTTCGGATTAAAGTAAAATAAAATATATAAAAAAATATATATATATATATATTTATTTATTTATTTTACTTTAATCCGAAACGGAAAAGTAGGAAGGTAAATTCCAAGAACCTGATCCTAATTAATATTAAAAATTTTAATATTAAAAAATGATGCAGGAGGAGAGCTCAATGTACTTAAAATTACAGAGCCAATATAAATTAAAATAAATTTTCAAAATTCAAAAATGTTGAATGAACATTTCAACATGAAATCCCTAAGAGAGAATCCACGTATTCTCAGCAACACAGTCTAGATCAATATGAAGAAAAATAAAGAAAAATAAGATTAAAAAGGAGAAAAAAATAACGCTAAATCAGTCTATTTTTGGTTTTTACTTTTTGATAGAGTTGTAAGTGAAGAGACGGAAATTTGGCATGGCTGGCTTAATAGACGAAAAGAGTTAAGGAATGTGAGGTAGTTAAATTGAGAATTGGGTTAAACAAAACAGAACAGAAAGGGAGGGGGCGGAATATAAAAAAAATGTATAGAGAAAAAATAAAGAAGGGAAAAAAGAAAAGAAAGAAAAAGGAGAAAATATCAAATAGAAAATGCTCGATACATGTCAAACAAATTTAATTTTAAATGTTTAAAAGGGTTAAAGATTTGGAAAAAAGGGACTTATTTGAAAAATATATTTATGGGAAAAAATAAAAATAAGATTTAAAAAAATTTAATTAAGTTAATCTAATTAAAGATATTTTTAGGTATAGACAAACTAAATCACAATTAAAGAAAATTATAAATTTATATATATATATATATATATATATATAGAGAGAGAGAGAGAGAGAGAGACAGACAGACAGACAGAGAGAAATATATATATATATATATATATATATATATATATATATATATATATATATATTTCATTAAATAATATAGACAAGTTTTGTCTATTTTATGTAAATTCTTTCCATATCATCTGATAAGCTTGATAACATGATTATTGAAAGAAGAAAGACAATAATATTGATACATATTTTTCTTTACTTTTTTTAATATTATCTGAGCGTTCCGCTTAAAAATTCTCGAAGCTATATACATAAAACACTTACAACTTAACCTGAATATATATATATATATAGGTATATATGTCCAGTCCGTAAACTGTGAGGATAATCCAACAAGATTAACTTAATAGAAAATATTAAGTGTTATATCTATATAGAGAGCTCAATGGATGTTATCCAGAGCAATATTATATTTATAAAGGAAAACCCAATACGTCATTTCAAGTGGTTATAAACTATAGTTCATTTCTATGAGCTAATTAGCTCATTTCATCAGACCTTACAATATTCCTTCCATTTGGTACAAAAAAAACTTTGCCGGAATAAGCATTTTCTTTAACTGAAGAGAAGGATAAAAATAAAAAAGTAAAAATGAAAATAAAATAAAAAAAGACAAAGAAAAAGAAAAAGAAAGAAAAGGGAAAGAGGAAAAGAGTCCGGACTTAGCATTGGCGTCAGATCTGTCTGGGATTGCCCAGGTCGTCGTGAAGAGGTTGACCTGTAAAGGAATTTCTAATTCTTTGGATACTGGTGTTTGTTTGACCCCTAAAACCAATATTAACAAAAAGAGTAAAACAATTAAGTCTGTTAATATAACCAGATACACAAACTTATTCCACATATTGTCCAACTGCCGGACTACCTACTAAAAAAAATATGTATATTCATAAAAGGCCTTTAATGAGAGTAATTTATAATACATCAGTCAGACAGTTATGTGTCATAGGGTTTACACACTTAAGCGATCATATCTCAAATAGACATGCCTGTCTGGACAGAATATTTTCCCACGCTAGATTGCCATTACTTTCTGCGATAGACTGGTTGCCAACCAAGGCTATAGAACCCAATCTGTCCTGCCATTTAACCCATAGCTGGAGGGAGAAGAGGCATATTAATACCTTTTCCAAGGATATTTGTGCGTAAATGAATACAAGGAATTCAACTCGAATTTGAACTCGGCTCACCAATTTCTAGTTCCGAGCCGATATCCACTGACCAACGCACATCACCCTTGTAATTTAAAACGTTACTTTAGTATGATGTTTTCGAATTAAATGTATTAAAACAATATTTTTTTCTGTCTTACATAGTTACATAGATCATAGTCGTTTGAATTCATGGATCATACTGAACCCCTAGATTTATCCTATACCACTACACCTATGATAAAGTTTAATTTGCAAAATATACTAAACTGATGTTTTTTGCTTCTCGCTTTGTGCCACACATTTGTAAAAGTAGATTATAAATGTTATAAAATAACCTGCAAGTTAAAATCGGTGCTAACCAGCGCTTTAAAATATACGTCTACATAAATACCCGCTATTAAGAAAAAAATATTTACAAACCATCGCTATAAGGTAAAACTAATGGCGTTGTTTTCAAATTAATATAGCGCTGTTTTCAAATTAGAGTCAGGTTTTCTCGTACTTTTTAAAAGTTAAGGCCATTTTTGTGTTGCCAAATACGGCGGTTCTTTATAGAACCTGTTTAAGAATGAAAGCTGGAACAAAGGTTTTGCGTTAGTTTACATTTTAAAAGCAAAACAATTTTGCAATTTTCTGGTTGTTTAACAAGATAAGTACATTTAAATTAACATAAAGTGGTTCACAAGGTTGACTCAAAAATAACTGTACAGCAGTGAATTTTCGTCTTGGTTTTAAAAGAAATTGTTTCTTTTATAGATTCTAAACACTTGTGTGAAATCGGCAAGGTATTGACTATGCCGACAATATAAGCACTAACCTGCACAGTTGTGGTTGTTGCATAAACGCCACTCCTGAGTGTTCCCAATGCAAGGGATTCCATTGTGCCTTGGAGGTGGATTGTCACAATTGCGACGCCGTGTTTGGACACCTCCGTAACAACGTTCAGAGCAACCGGCCCAAGATGACCACATTGACCATTGTCCGTTTATTGGGCTGTCTGGAAAATTACAGAGAAAAAAAAACCCTGTCATTTTTGTTGCTTTCGTATATGACTGACAGACAGACATGCAGAGACACACAGGCAGAGGCAAATATACGCACATTTACAGAGAAGAAGACAGGCACACAGACAGACACAAAAAAGTAGAGAGAGAAAAAGTGTGAGATAAAGATTTATAGACACTAGAATTGGAATTAATCACTTTTTAAAAAAAATGTGATTTATTTAATAAGACATGAAAAGGACAGGAAATTGTGGAGAGTCATGGGCGCCTACGTACTAATGAGGCATGGTACTTTAAAGAAGAATATAGATTAAGTGCACTTGATCAAGAAATAAATAAAAACATTTTATAAAAACATTTTATAAAAAACATTTTATAAAAACATTTTATAAAAAACATTTTGTAAAAACATTTTATAAAAACATTTTAAAAAATATTTTATAAAAAAAACATTTTATAAAAACATTTTATAAAAACATTTTGTAAAAAAAGATTTTATAAACCTCAAAGTGGGTTTACAGTTTGCTATGTAAATTCATTGTAAATAGATCTCGCAAAGCCGAAGTAAATATATTTTGTTTTATATAATCATATCGCCCCAAGCAAGGCAGTTGACTGCAACTGGTCTGCAGAAGGGTTACATCAGAGGAAAGTTATGAGAAAGAGTGACAGGTTATAGAAGGTGTCAGGAAGCGGGTAAGAGAGGGATGAGAATACTGGTGAGAGTGGAGTGGACGGAGAAAGGAGCATGAGAGAGAGAGAGAGAGAAAGAGAGAGGGGGATGCAAGTTAGATAGGAGATGACTAATGACTTTACATTTAAATTCTTGAAGATTGTAGCTCTCGGGGAGCAAGTAAACGGAAGGGAATTCCACAGGCGGGAAGTGCGAGAAAAGAAGCTAATAGAGTAGAATTTGCGTTTACATTTTATTGGTTTCACAGTAAAAGGGTGGGACCTAGTTGATAATCTTATGGCTCGAGTAAATTCATATACAGGGGGCACCAGTGAGCTAAGTTCCTCTGAGCAGAAGCCGTGAAAGTATTTGTAGAAGAGACATAGGGAAGCCACGTTGCGCCGGTGAGAAAGTGACTGAATCCGAGCTGTCAAGTCGAGATCGATCACATTACAGATTCTCCGTTGGATTTTCTCAAGGACCCCTAGGTGAATAGCAGGGGTACCCGAGCAGATATGGCACCAGTATTCAGTGCAAGGGCAGATGGTAGATTTACATATGTGCAGGATGGTTTCAGACGGGAAAAACTTCCTGGTCCTACTGTTACGTGTTATAAGTTATAATAAAGCAAGAAAAATGATTGACCAAAACACAGAGCTTTATCACAAATAAATATTTAATTTACGATAACACAAAATAAAAATATTTACAAAATATACAATTTTTGCATTCAAAACAAGAAACGTAGTGTTTACTACTGGCAGGCAAAGTGTTACGAAGAGGAAGCAAGGTGAGTCAAGTATCTTTACCCAGTTAAGCTAGAGAAGTAGTCTAAGTGCTATACTTTTTGGGAAATCATCAAATGTGTATATAAAGAATAATTACTAGTTTGGTCCATGAAAGAGTAAAAAAACTCTATTTACCGTATTTGTTCTATGAGGTTTTCTTTCAGGTTTTAGCTGCTTGGCAACTTTTAGTAGAGATTCTTTCGACTGGATATAGAAATCTGAATCGAGCCGGAGTTGATAATGTCAGCAAATCCTTTTAACAACTAACTACTTTCTTCCCAGAACCTATTTTTATAGGATCTAACACCTAATTTGCATATTTCTAGAATCATTTCAAATTCTCTAGATTTTACGAGAATATTCTACGATCTTCCAAACGTTCTATTTCTAATTTATCTACTTAATAACTATTTCATGAATTAAAACTTTTTTGTAATAACAAGTAGGACGCAATAGAATCCCTTACTGTAACTTTTTGGACGTTATTAATATTATTTTTATATATAAATGCCTCCTCGTAACACTACACGGAGAACCGACCTTCTAAGCAGCGGATTTAGCTATGGATTCGATATAGTCGTTCCAGTTGATATATGTTTTTACAACGATTTTTTATGTAAAACTATATATATTTTATTCTAATTTGTGAATGTGAAATACACCGAACAACTCATGATTCTGATGAATAGAACGTGCAGCAGAATCAGACCAGAGAAAGGACAAGAACACTGCAAGTTCGTCAATGACACCTGAACAAAAAACGCGATATTTATGCTCTGAATATTGTAAAAAAGAGCAATACAAATGCAGAAGGACGTTTACCTGTTTTATAGATTAAGCAAAGGCGTTTGGCAAAGTAAACCAAAAGGATCTATTAAGCTCAACAATCTGAACATATTTGGGAAAGACATTACAATAATCAAGAATCTATACTGGCAGCAAACCGTCTGCATACGTTCAGAAAATGAGTTCAGCATATATAAAAAAAATAGAAAGGTGTCTAAGACAAGGATGTCCCGTCTCACTGAATTTATTCACACTATCTAGCAAGGCAATTCTGAGAGAACTACAAGTCGTGCCAAGATTCGTAATTGGCGGCCACAATCTTAACAATATTAGATATGCAGATGACACAGTGCTGATAACAGACACGGAAAGGAAGCTAGATGACCTCTTACAGAATGTAGCGCGGGAAAGGACTATACATAAACTAAAAGAAAACTCAATGCATGGTTATCAGCAAATAGATGACCCCAAAATGCCAATTACAAGTTGGAGATTCGAAAATCAAGCAGGTACAGAACTTTAAATACCTGGGGGGCTGTTCTAGCAAAAGATGAAGAGTGCGACACTGAGGTCTGAAGGCGTGTTGGGATGTCTCAAGCGCATTCTAAAAGCTAAGCAGAATATTAAGAGACAGGAAAATTTCGTTTGAAAAAAAGAAAAGAGTACTGCACTGTTACGTGATATATGTCCTACTATATGGCAGCGAATGCTAAACAATCTCCTCAAAGATAAAGAAGACACCCAAAACAATGAAAAATGGAGTTCTACAGAAGGATACTGAGGATAGCACGAATCGAACATGTGAACAGTAACGAGGTTTTGGATAGAATGGAAACAATAAGGAAACTTATACTTAACATTAGGAAAGGACAGTTGAAGTTTCTGAGACACGTAATGAAGTAGTAGGGCTTGGAGAATGTGATACTCACAGGGTGGAAAGAGGGAAAGAGAGACAGAGGAAAGCAGCTTGATGGGCTTAAGCAAATGGATGAGAGAGCAGAGTTTGGGGAAAATAACAAAAATATATTAAAAGCTGCAAGAAGATGTAGAGGGCTATGATCGCCTACGTCCTGAAGGGCCACGGCAAATAAAAAGAAAGAATTTGAAAACTGCCAGTTTTATTTTTATTTTTGCTAATTTTTAAGAAATCATGTGGTATGAGTATATGTGTGTTGGTCTGCATATTAGAGATTTACTGTTTGATTTGATTTTTACGGATTATCAACCCTTTGTGGATTATAAAAGGCCAAAATATATGTTGCAATGTAAAAATAGTTCTTTTCTTTTTGCGAATTGAATATGATATTAAGACATTTTTGAGAACAACAATGATTTTCCAGATACAGTAATCGTGGCAATGACGATAAACTACATTCAGCAGCAAGGTCTCTGATTGAAAGACTGAAGGTTTTCAGGAGTGCGAAACCGCCTCTTAATTGCTGTTGTTCCCATATCTTCCCTGACCTGGGAGTGGCAGCACCTATTAGGGTCACAGATATGTGCAAATAATGAACCCCAAATAGAAAAAGTACTATGAAAACATAAAAATATATATTTATAATAAATCACTAGTAATATATTTCTGGATAAAAACTTACCAACAACTCTTATTTATAGTAAAATGACCAGCAATACCTATTTATAGTAGAATTACAAACAATATATTTCATAGTAAAAAGATCAACACATATTTATAGAAAATGACTAGCAATAACTATTTAGATTAGAAATATCAACAATACATATTGTTGCAAAATGTTCAACAATACATATTGTACGTAAAATGACTAGCGATAACTATGTGTATTAAAATAACCAACAATACATTTTATAGCAAAATGACCAATAATGCATATTTTTAATAAAACGGCCAGCAATAACTATTCATATCAGAATAACCAACAATAGATTTTATAGCAAAATGATTAACATTTTATCTGTTGGCATAAAATTATTTTCAAAATATATTTAGTTGAAGCTATAAAATTTTGTTCAAAATATTTAGATTTCAGCATAGAGGTTTTGATGTTTAAAACCAACCAATCCAGATACAATTCCTATGATTTAGCCCATACCTTGAAATGTATTCATAGCTTTACCGAGGTATTTAAGCGTAACAAAATGAAAAAAAAAACCCAAAAAAAAACTTCGAACTCGGCACCGATGAGCGGATACTAATTTAAAATGAATTTACAGAACAAACTAGACACCACTACAAATTTTATAAAAATGAATTAAAAAACAAGTGAGGTTTCCAATCAGTTTTTTTTTTCGGAATTAAAATTTCCTTGTGCCTCAACAAATTTTATGTGATAAAAAGTACACGCAAAAAATAAAACAGAGAGAGAGAGAGAGAGTTAAAGGGAGATAACTACGGATCCGAAATCAGAACATTATCATTGATAACTCACGCTTCCAATTTGTGGACTATATTCTTAATACTTGATATAATGCAAAATACTACGATGATAAAATGGGTAAATAATTATTTGTAACTATTTATACCGAGACTCATGCATACAATCATAGACTAAACTATCGCCCGGTTCACACTCCACCCACGTCTATTGAACAGGTGTAGAGGCTCATCCCTTGTTCCCTGTTTAGGATGTGGTTCCCAGCTTTCTCTTTTCCAATCTTTTTATTCATACGTAGCCCCTGCACTTCAGTGGCATTACCGCCTTGCTTGGGGTGATATGATTAAAAAAAAAATGTAAACCATATTAATATATAAAATTTGAAAATCATATTAATTTATCACTAAAAGTTGCTAATATATAATTTTTCAGGTTTCTCTAGATTTTGGCTTGTCCAAAACTTCCTCCAGTTTCTCATGTGCTCATTGGTTGTTTTTTTCCTCTGGCTCGCATTTTCGGAAGTAAATTTGCTTTTGCCTCAACAATTTTATGTGATCAAAAGTACATAAAAAAAGAGTAAGAGAGAGAGAGAGAGAGAGAGAGAGAGAGAGAGTTAAAAGGAGATAACTACGGATCCGAAATCAGAACATTATCATTGATAACTCACGCTTCCAATTTGCGGACCCGAGTGTACAATATTATTAATACTTGATATAATGCAAAATACTACAATGAAAAAATGGGTAAATAATTATTTATAACTATTTATACTGAAACCCATGCATGCAATTAAAAGTAATACATAAATTCTGAAATCATATTTATTTTTCACATATGAATTTTTTTAACTGTTTCTAAATACTTGATTGTTTTTCTTACATTCTGCCTCATTTGTTATCCTGTTCCGCCACAAGGTTTAGGAGCTACTGGCTTAATGTATAATATGACAAAAAAAAATAAAAAAAAATTTTTTCTGGTCGCAGTTTCTATTGTATAACTCCGCTAAACATGCATATAAGAGAGAGAGAGAGAGAGAGCGTTAAACAGACCCACAGATAAATCTATTGAGAGGACAAGAAGCAAAGAGAGACGCACGCATACAGAGACCCAAGCAGAGATAATTAAAAAAAGACAAATTTACTCACAAAATCACCTTGGATACAATATATCTATATATTTAACAATATTATTAACCCTGATTTATTAATGAAACTGAAAATAGAAAACTGGAGTACGAGACATGACAGTGCAGTTTTTTCTCAAAATGAATAATTATCAAAAGAATATTTACTTAGAAAGGTAAAACAAAAAAAGACAGATTCTGTCACTTGGAAAGCTTCTCTAATTTCAGTCCAAATTTTTACTATTATATTAGAAAAAAAGTTCAAATTCCTACAAATGAGGATCAAGTTAATTTTACTTATTTTATTTTAAATATTTAGAATTAATAGTTAAGTATTTTTTCAGGTTTTCAGTATTTGGCCCAAATTCTGTACTGGAACTTAATAGAGTTTTTCTTGTAAAATAACTGAATTCAATACATATCCAGAATATATATTAACCAAATTTAATTCAAAATTTATTACTTCAATAATACTTAAAAAGTATCGCGAATTTCAAAAGATTAAGCTTTTCTGACAGCATCACTAACTCGAATTTCTTCACCCCCAGAACACTACACATGACCTAGACACTATCCCTATTCAATTGTTTTCTCCATAACAGTAAGTACAATTGCATCCATTTTGAATTTTACAGGGTCTATCATACAAACACCATAAATGTACTCATTCTTTCAGGAAATTATCCTGAACCATCTCTACACTAAAAGTTCCGGATAGAAAAATTTACATTTCATTTTTTCATTCTTTTGTTTGTCCGTTTCTTCTAACCAGCTCAACGCACACAAAACTGTGTTCGTCGGCAGACTACACCTTTCCAACCTTAAAGGCAACTCTTTGAGTTAAGTCAAAGGAACTAACCAACGTCTGTATCCACAGGGCCATGTGTCCTTAAGCGTTGTAAATTCAATACCAGGCTACAGCAGCGGTGAACAAGTAACTTACAGGGTTAGAGGGAGATAACTTTTGACTTCCAGAAGAGGCTCTAGGCAAGCAATGGAATTCATATACCCCAGTGATTGTAATAAAGGGTTCAATTCGAGATTCATAGCACCTGAAGAAGGCCGGCGCGTACAACGGCTGAAACGTCGAACAAATGGCAACAAAGATGAGGACAATAGTCCGAATAATGTAAATACTGTAAATACTACCTCATCTCAGAAATATAGATAAATAGATAACTACAATATTAAAAAGTTTAAATGCAACGTCAATTGGCATTTTCTATCTTCTTGAATCTTGTTTATCTTTTTTCTTTCCTCAATCCTCCCTATACTCAGTCTTCTCTTTCACTTTCTGCTATGTCTTTATTGCATTGACGGAAGATAAGAATGAAAAAATATAATGCCACTAGATTGACGTAGTCTTACTGAATTCTGTAGTCAGCATATGAAGCTCTCTTCCGGCTCGCTATCACTAACTCAATTTCCTTACTTCTACTGACGATTTTGGAGTCCGAGTCCTATTTTGGATAGGTGTGTTCATCTCCACAACACTTTAACTTTCACTTTCTTGTAATCCCCTGTATACTAGTGGCAATTCCTCATTGCTTGGTGTGAAAATATTAATAAACAAAATAGTAGGACAAAGTGGTTTTATTTAATTTTGAGTAAAAGTCAGTTTCGAAAAAATATATTCGGAACACAAAACCACAAAGAAGGCAATGGTAAAATAAGAAGTCATGGCAACTGAGAAATATAAACGGAAGTTCTCCCCTCTCTCTCTCTCTCTCTCTCTCTCTCTCTCTCTCTCTCTCGTTCGCTCTCTGTCACTCTCTCTCTCTTTCTCTCTCTGTCACTCTCTCTCTTTCTTTCTCTCTCACTCACTCTCTCTCACTCACTCGCTCTCTGTCACTCTCTCTCTCTCTTACTCACTCTCTCTCTCTCGCTCGCTCTCTGTCACTCTCTCTCTTTCTTTCTCTCTCTCACTCTCTCTCTCTTTCTCTCTCTCACTCACTCTCTCTCACTCACTCACTCGCTCTCTGTCACTCTCTCTGTCACTCTCTCTCTCTTTCTCTCTCTCTCACTCACTCTCTCTCTCTCTCGCTCGCTCTCTGTCACTCTCTCTCTTTCTCTCTCTCACTCTCTCTCTTTCTCTCTCTCATTCACTCGCTCTCTGTCACTCTCTCTCTGTCACTCTCTCTCTTTCTCTCTCTCACTCACTCTCTCGCTCTTTCTCTCTCTCTCAAAAAATAAAATAAAATAAAAGACAAATATAAAAAACAGAAAAACAAAAAACAAATAAAACAAAACAGTCAACCTACAAGGGCAGCGGGGATTTCCAGGACAAAATTCTTCTTGTCTTGCCGATCCTTCACAATCTCGGCCTCCGTGAAGAGGGGCGGGGTTTCCACACGTCCGGGTACGTGACCGCATGCCAGTGTTACAAGTGTGTGAGCAAGAAGTCCAGGGCGACCACGGTGTCCAGCCTCCATGCGCTATAAATAAAATCAGGGATATTAATATTTCAAATAACACAAATAAATAGCTTTTTCTATCCGCCTGTAAGTTGCGGTAGGTTGAGGCGGCAGTGAAAATTTGGTTTCGTGAAAATATTTAATTCGAACGCAATAAGAAAAAAGAAAAAGAAGCCAAATGCAAACCCAATTTTTTTTATAAATTCCAGAAATATTTTGCAAAAACTGTTTTCCTTTTTTTACAGTTCGGTTTCTTCTTATGAAGATAATTTTCGTACAGCGGGGAATAGATAAACTTAGGAAATTTCTTAAGGACTTTAACTCGGACTGTACATCTGACTGCTACTCTGAGTCTCACGTGGATCCTCATTCTAGCTGCTAACTGATACTCTGTCCAATTCAGATCTCAAAAATATAGACAGATATTGAAGGTGAATATGGCAACAAAGATGAGAACATTCCGAACAATGTAAATAGTGTCAATAATTTAGATACCTCCACGTAATTGCCAAAAAACAGCATAGCATGATGTTAAAAGGGCTCAACCTCAATAAAAAAAAACCCAGCTTAGCATGATGTTAAAAGGGCTCAAACTTAATAAAAACAATGTTTTATAATCATAATATTTATTATGATTAAAAGGAAAGATCAAATTTTGTTGTCATTATTTTTTTTTATTTTTTAATTCTTTTCTAATACGTTCGAAATTTCGGTTAATATTTATTTTTTGTCAACGATTCATCCTAGGTTTACTAGAGCTTACTACTATGACAAAAGTAATATTACACAGGTCGTTTTTTGACACATTAATTTTGAAATTCTTGC
>JBBBDQ010001120.1:217500-290000 GCA_037127315.1 Ascarosepion bandense | reverse complement strand
GCTTTCCACTAGGCAGCCACATAAACTCGTTCATTTTTTTTAATATTTAAGATATATAAAATATAAAATAATAAGTATTAAAATAAATAAGAAAACAATGAACAAACCCAACAGAAAGCTTCTAAAACCTTCAAAAGTATGTGCTTAAATTAGAGATGATATTGATGCTATGAATCTTCATATTTCTTTACTTGTACTCTTGGAGTTTAAATTAGCTAATAATCTTATAATTGCTTGTTTTTAAAAAATTAATATTGAATACTGTTTTATTTTTATTTTTTTTAATTATGAACAATATAAATTACTGAGAATGTTTGCATTCAAGTTTTTGTCATTGAATGTAACAAACAGAAAAAAAAACAAATAGCGATAAAAACATTTTTTAAAGCAAAGCACCATGTTAAGTGTTGAAACCTTTCTTTTTATCACCTTTATGCTTACAACATATCTAAATAATTTAGATAATAGCTAATATACTGAGGGTGATTATAATGGAAATGTTTCAACAAACTTTTTAAAAATTCTGTAAAAATCATTCTATAAATTAGTACAAATATATAGAAAAGGGATGTGCGTGGTGGTGCAGTGAATATCAACTCGGAAAGACAAATCGGGGAGCCGAGTTCGAATTTCAGTAGAAATCCTTGCATTCACATACGCACAAATACCCTTTGGAAATCCGTCTCTTTCCTCCAGTTATGGGTTAAATAATAGAACAAACTGGGTTCTATAGACTTGGCTAGCAACCAGTCAACCGCAACCGCAGAAAGCAATAGCAACCTACTGCGGGATAATCTTCTGCCCAGTCAGTCATGTCTCTTTCGAGACATGATCGCCCAAAGCGTGTATTATGTATGGCACCTGACTGACTGACTGACTGACTGGCATAGGAAAAAAACATCTGCAAAATTTATACATGGTGTTTGTGATTTCCGTTTGTGATTAAAACAATTTACGGTATTACACAGTTACAGAAAAAAAATTAAGATTTTACAGACAAATGATATAGACAAATACAAGAACTAGTTTAAATTTGAATACAATACATTAAATGAAGATTCCAGATTGAGATTAAAAAGTTTATTACTTTTCTATCAGTAGTTGAAACTTTAAATATTTTTATCATTTAAGCATTATAAAAGAGGAACGGAGCGAAAAAACACAGCCATGCGTGACGCTTGAAGAAGCAGTTAAGACGTAATCGGCTACTAGCGCCCTGTTTCTGGGCCGAAAGAACACGAAAGAACACACTAACCTCATTTCTCGCCTTACAACTACCCCTATATTGATCTTACTTCAAAACGACCACAAAAGCACATTCCTCCAGACTGCTATCAATATCCGCTTGGTTAAGAAAATTTTTCCTACCCGAACACCAATGCACTCACTCATCATTCGAAAGAAAATAAATTATTTGTTTTAACGCTGAAGTCAGTTCGTTTTATTTCCAAAGTTATTGATAGAATAATTATCCTACAACCTATTTCTACGAGCAACGTTCACGTATGTCAGAGAATTTTTAATTTAGGCCTCCCTGACTATGAAATATATCGAATATGTGACTGAAGCGTTGTTTTCTAGAGTTTGGGTTGATTGACTATAAATTTCTGTTGTGAACAGCCTCGTGAAGTACCTGACAGAATTTGTGACTTTTCCTGTTAACATTTGATAAACATGTAAAGAAAGAATCTAAAGAAAATCTAAGAATAACACCTACGTTGGCGATCATAACTCTCCACAACATCCTATCCTTTGTAGCACTAAGTCAGTTTTGCACAACGCAATCGTCAGGGACTGAATTAACTGTTGCATAATTTAAATATTTGATTTAGATTGTGCATAAAGTTGTGCTACTGGAGAGAAAAATAAATTACTATTATTATAAGTTACATAACCTGGGGCAGATTAATTCAACCAAAACAAATAATGTCTTCCGAGGATCTTTCACACTTTCCCTGATTACGTATACGTCGTCTATCGGCGTTGTTTTTCTCTTCCGACTGCAATTTCCTTTACGTTTGGGACTGATGAATCCAGTTTTTTTTTTTTAACTTGATGACACAATTGAAAGTTGAAAGGCTGACACAAAAAAAAATCCACGAGCTTTCTGTAAGATTTGCCAGTGTGCTCATGCGGCGTTACAATTTTCGTACGTTTCCTTGGAGTGAATTTCATCGCGGACAATAGCCGCAGGACCACTAATCAACAGTCGAGACAATAGTGTCTAGGCGTGAAAAAAATCTGATGTAATCACGGATGAGGCAATATTTTTCAAGGTCAAACAAATTTCATCATACACCCCAAAAGCAGATTTATAATACTGCACACCACTGCAAATGACCAAATCTGAGGAAAAAGAAGTATATATATATGAAATTATTTGTTTGAATATTATTTTTGATCGATACTTGTATTTGATTTTTTCTTTTTCTGTTTTTAATCAGACAGTATATTTCTATATTTATTTCTACCGGCTTGATTATTTACGATACATTTTTGTACAAAAATGTGCTTCATTCGACAGGGATTCGAACCTGCGACTCCTATCAACACTTTCGTACAAAAATTGATCGTAAATAATCAGGCCGGTAGAAATAAATATATAAATATACTGTTTGACTAAAAACAGAATATCTACTCACATACGAGTATCAATTAAAAATAATGTTCAAACAAATAATTTCAATATGTCGGTTGTTAAAACCATTTCGTTAATCTTCGGGATTTTCCGTAACAATATATATAAACGTTTCGAAGATTCTTCAGCAAGACGTGTCGTTTTTAGCCTTTTCTACGTTGTCTCATTATCTTCATTTTCAATTTACAGTTGACAAAGTAATAACAATAGGCCAATTATGGTGATCTTATTGTTCAATGAGGCTTGAGCTGTATTTGTCAAAATATTGTATTGAGATTAGTTTAATCCATTTAGGCTAATTCCACTTAGTTAACTGGTATAATCGTGTCTTTCCCTAACTCTTTTTCTTTCGTTACAAGCCTCTCGCTAATCCGCCGCTATTTCCAATGAAAATGTTCAAACGAGCTAAGTTCATTAGTTTCATCAATTCTAACCCACACAACTAAGACCGACCACGTCCCGAACATTGAGGCAAACCACTCTCATTCCGTTCATATGCCTTTAGTTCTTTCTTAATTCATGTTCGAATTATACTTTAAGTATGGATTGGATACGGCAGAAATGTGGTATGTACTAACACTGAAAATGACAAGTATAGAACATTGTAGAATGCCATGAACAAGGACATGGAGTATTGCATTTTCTGTACAATACTTCATATGTAGAGTAGAAAGAGGGTTGGAGTGAGAAGCGAACCTTGTGGGACACCTACGTTGATCGTTTAGGACTTCGCAGACTGGCCATTAACCTTCAGTTCTCGAAGATCTTATAACTGAGAAGATTCTTCCAGGGGTTCCATACCTAGATAGCTCGAACATTAACCATTTTTTTTTTTGCAGAACAGGAATTAGGATAAATACTAACAAGTCAAAACTGACCTAGGGCTACAAAGGCTAGGGTGTTGTGGAGAGCTATGATTACCAACATCATGAAAGGACACAACACGTTTGAGTAGTTGTTATAGTTAGGTTTTCTTTGAATTCTTTCTTCGCTTTCGTAGTTACATGTTGTTCAATTATCAATTCCATGCCTTAAGGAAATGCAAAAAAATTGTTCACACAATTACAGCTCACAAGTGAAATGTGTTTGCTTAGATTGTTTTATTTTTATTACTTTTTATTTTTATTTTTTATTTTTTTACAAAAATGTTCTGTTGAAAATTATGCCATTTATGACTTTAGGTCTCTGGTTGGGACCTGGAAGGAAATGGCTATAGAGCAGAAGTCAGAGGAAACAGTAATAATTTGTTTTTTACAAAAATGATCAGTGGAAAATATCATGAAGCCATTTCTGACCTTAGATCTCTAGTAGGGACCCAGAAGAAATAATAATAATAATGTTTTTAATCTTGACATAAATGATCAGTGAAAAATGTCATGAACCAATTTCTAACCTTAGGTCTCTAGTTGGGACCCGGAAGAAAATGAGTATACAAGAGAAATCAAAAGAAATAATAATAATAATAATAATAATAATAATAATAATAATAATAATAATAATTGTCTATGTAACGCTAGGGATGATAGGGGAGATATAAAAAAACATGAAATGGAGCCATAACGACACACCACGACCTGCCTTAGGTCTTCCTGCAGACTTGGTAAGTAGTGCGACCATAGCAGAAATGGAAATATGATGAAAAATGACAACATAATAATAATAATATGGCTTCAGTACAAAAAAGAATAAAATGTTCTAGGACTTTGAAATCCAGGCCGATTTCATTCCAAGTGAGAATTAAAATCACTTGTGTTATTTTAAGATGAGGCTACAGTCTGGATAGATCTGATATTTTCTTTAATGCTTAAGTCGCATTTCGATGTGAACCCAGTCAGAATAAGAGTCACAGTATACTTACTGGTACAATTCGTTACTTCAACCGTGTCTCCCACGCAGTCTTTACCACCGAGTCGCGGCTTAGGGTTGTCACATACACGGGTTCTGCACCAGCAGTCATCCCCTAATCGGTCAGTTCCCATTAGTTTGCATTGTGTCCATTCTGACCAAGCTGACCATTTACCATCCACTGAAAACAGAATAAAAATACACAGATTAATACTAAGATCTTACTTTTGTCTAGGTAATAAATATGATCACTTTAAGTTGGCGGCTGATTCAAAAAATGACCTATAGTTTTTAACTAGAGCAAAGAAATATTTCGCTAATTTTCACGCTTCTAATATGAAATCCCCCGAAAGACTCCTCGTTGCCCCCTATCAGTATGGCTGCTACTAACCTCCATGAGAGTAAATCGGTGCACTTTCTTGGCAACATCCTCGGTTGACATGAAGAATAATGACAATATTGAATCTATTGCTGCTAAGAAATTCGTGTCAATGTGTTATGCTAGACAATTTTTTCTCCAGAATATATCTTAAATATTTATTAGTTTATAATTGATACATGGTTTGAATATTGCTGCCGTATCTTGCCCGGTACTCCAACTGAAAATTTAGAAATTCTTGATAAAATCCGAAGAAGAATCAGCCATATTAGTGGTCCTGACCAGGCATTCCAGCTTAGTCACATTCCTACTTTTGTAATGTAGCTTCCCTGTGCCTTTTCTATAAATACTTTAATGGTAATTGTTCGGATGAACTCTTCACTACTGTACCAAGATTTAATGAATTTAACTGCAGTACTAGATTGGTGGCAAGGTATCATTAATTCACAGTTGGATATTCTAATTGTAACCATAAATTCTATGCTAAAAGTTTCTTTTCTCGCTTGTTGAACCTGTTTCCGGGTTCATGTTTCAAATATTTTAAAGCATTGTCATTCGAAATCCACTATTTTGATTAGTTTTCTATTCTTCTCGCTCCCGAATGTTTCTCTCTTTTTTTTATCTTCTTTTTTTCCGCACTCACTAATTTCTTGAGTCTTCGTGGCTTTGTATAGGGTGATATGATTTTTAAAATGATGAAAATGAATTAAAATGTAACAAAAACTATTTGAGTTTTCCGAAAGAGAAGGAAAAGACGAGATCTGAAGAAAAAGAATTAGAAGAAACTAAATTTGTAATTGGCCATGTGGTAGCCGTCTGCTACTACTAAATCTCGTGCCATGAAGGTCTTGAGTAAAGAGCTACCTTGTCTTTCCAGCTCTCACGATCTTTGCAGAGCGACGGAACAACCTTCAGCGCCACATTAACCCGCTGGAAGTACTGGCGGACAACGTTCTTTCAGAAGCTGCTTGGTCTACCGTGAGATCATGTCCAGTTTTCAGATGGTGGGTCGAACTGTTAAAGTATTCTTGAAGCGCTGCCATTAGATCGTCGCAGGAGATGACCAAGCTAGCGAACCCGACGCAGAGCGATGGTGCCAATGTTGCTAGGCTACCTGGTCCTTCAGGAGAGCTCCTCATTGGACAAACAATCAGACCTATTCACATTCTCCATCCTCCCGGGAGCACGGAACTATCAAAGCCATGAATAGGGGACGAGGGTCTTGATAAGAAAATGCGTCACGGCGCTGTATATTAGCATAGAGGAAACGGCGGCCTCGTAGCTTAAAAAATAGCGATTAAAATTCTGACAAGTTTTCATTCACTTATGTCCTTTGGAAAAGCATGAGCCCAATTCTCCTAAATCCATATGGATGGCTTCTGCTCCGGTGAGCTTAGCTCACTGATGTCCCCCCACCCACAAGAATTTACTTGAGCAACCAGACTGGAAACAAGGTCCCATCATTTTACAGCTAAATCTACCAAATGCAGCTGGCACTTCTACTCCATCAGCTTCTTTTCTCGTACTTTCCTCCTGTGGAACTCCCTTCCGTATACTTGCTTTCCTGACTGCTACAACCTCCAGGAATTTAAATGCAATGTCAATTCCCATTTCGTATATAATTGACTCCAGTCCTTCCCTCGTCCTTTCCACATCACCCCGCGTATCTTGTTCTTTTCCTTTCTCACTCTACTTTCACAACAGTCATTACACCTGTATTCTGATTCTTTCTCTAACACCCCCGTAACTTGTTCGTCATTCTTTTCGGTCTCCTCTTGCTCAAACTTTTACTCTCTTTTGTAGCCCCCTACGCATCAATGACGGTGCCGCTTTGCTTGGGGTGAAACGATTAAAAAATAAAATAAAATAATAAAACATTCCCTATTTCTTAGTTTAAGTTGGTCGTCAGCAAAGCAACCAAATCCCATAAAAACCACTGACTGAAAACGCAGCATATTTCTTGGAGTGTGAGAAATATATTCACATAGCTTAGCGCTTAAGCAGTGAAAGGAAATTATCAAACATAACAAGACATACCTGGTATAGGAAAAACAATTTATTTGTCTTGCAAAAATATGCTGAATTTTGCTGCTACAGTGTAGCTTGGTATAGTCTCTTTTCTCTGCTTAGCTTGGTATAGTATCCTCCGTCTAGGAGTGGGATGAAAAAGACACAAGGAACTGCGATCCGCGACGTACAGGAACTTTCTTCTGGGTCAGCTTCTTTCACAGTTTCTTATCTTGGTATAAGATGATAGTGCTTAGAGAATTTTTCTCTAGGAAGGCAAGGCTTTGCCCATAGGGTATCCTTTTTAAGGTAAGAAGGGTAACAAGAGATTTTCTCTGTTACAAAGTTGTGGCATTAGCCTAAAAGATTACAAAGAATTGGTAAGATGGTCTCGATATAGCGAGACAAGTGGGCGCCAATTTAGGCCCTGCTGCAACAAAAATCCGGAGCGGCACAAATACGTCCGATACTGTTCGTGCTAGCTGAAAAAAGGGGAGAACAAAACCATCAGAAAAAAAACATAAAACCTCTGGTAAAGCCCGCCTAAAGTTCAAAACGAGGTTCGGGTTAAATCAGCCAATCAGGCGACCCGTTACATCTGTAAATTTCCGACAGGAGTGTTTGTTTCTCTATATTCTGCAGAGGGTCTACCGGAGTAAACAGCGGTAAATAGTTCTGGAAGAATGGCAAACATATCAACCGAAAAATGATTATTTCTGGGGTCGAAGATTAGTGAATGAAACTTTAAAATAGAATTTCTGTATTGATGAGTACAAGTTTCTTTATTTGTAGAAATTCCGTCGACATAATGATTAAATGCGCAGAATTTAATATCAGAGCATCAAGATCATACGCTTTACATTCATTTCGCACTAATGTCATCAAGAAAACCATGAACATATTCCTCCCGTTAGCTATGGGTAAATAGTAAGGTTACCTGCACTTCGTAAGTTAGTTTATTTTGAACATCGAGCAACATTAAACAATGGACATAATATCAACCGGCCAAGAACGATAATTTCTAAATGTGCTTCCTGATATGATTCAAACCTGTATCCTCTTTTTTTCCTGAAGGAAACCACTACTATAGTCGAAGCGTGTTATTACCAATTTGACAACAGGAGACGCTCATGATAAAGCCGGGCCGTTTACCTATTTAAGTAATGCATGTCTCTTGTTAAATCCATTTAACAATTACTGTTTCGGTTACTAAAATGAAACTAGAAAATATAGATTCGAGGCGTGGTTACTCAGCAATGTTCTTCACCACTGGCCGCCGGACTTGTGGCCGCCCTTCTCTCCCGACTGCAACACCCTTGACTATTTCTTTTGGGGACGTGATTGAGGCCAAGACCAACAAGCACGCCCTCAACACGGTCGACTCTCTGAAAGCTGCCATCGTGCAGGCGTTTGCCGCTATGGACAAGGACATGGTCACCAAAGCGTGTGACTCATTTCGCGTCCACCGACGGCGGTTACATTGAAAAATAATGTAGTATGCAACTCTAACTGTTGATAAATAAACTGTCGGGTCTCTGCATATAAAACTTTTGTTTTTATTGCATATATCATTTTCTTTTTGTCAAGTGTCGGATTTTGCTGCATCACCCTGTAGATTCGAAGGAGACCCAACGAGAGATGTGTTCATCTTCAATCGATAATTGAGTTTGGTTTCATCATAATGATCACTCGTGGTCAAATTAATAAATGCACGCTTTAGCTGCATGGGTAGAGTTTTTGATGGGAAAAAAAAGGAAAAACAAAATTGTCTCCTATTTTGAGGTACATTTTTCATTAGTAAGACATGTGGTTATATGACGGTTAATTTTGAACATCGAGCTAGCGACATGGACCCGTTAAACCACCGTCACGCAGTTGCAGTTAGGGTTGAAAATGTCACAGTAGACGGCAGGAAATTACATTAAACAAGTGTTGTTTTTTTGTTTTTTGTTTCTTTTTCTTTTTTGTTTTTTTCACCATCCGCCCGTGCATTGAATACTGCTGCCATATCTAGTCGGGTGCCCCTGCTATCCACCTAGGGATCCTTAACAAAATCCAACGGAATGTGATCGATCCCGACTAGGCAGCTCAGATACAGTCACTTTCTAACCGACGCAATGTGGCTTCCCTGTGTCTCTTCTACAATTACTTTCACGGCTTCTACTCTGATAAACTTAGCTCACTGGTGTATGAATTTTCTCGAGCCACTAGATTAGCAACTAGGTCCCACTCTTTTACGGTGAAACCAATAAAATGTAAATGCAAATTCTACTCCATCACTTACAGCCCGTGGAATTCCCTTCCGTTTACTTGCTTCCCCGACATCTAGAATCTCTAAGAATTTAAATGTAAAGTCAACAGTTATCTCCTATCTCACTAACCTGCATCCACTCTCTCTCTCTCTCTCTCTCTCTCTCTCTCAAGCTCCTTTCTCCATCCACTCCACTGTCATCAGTATTCTCATCCTTCTCTTACCCACTTCCTGACACCCCCTATAATCTGTCACTCTTTCTCATAACTTTCCTCTTTTGTAACCTCCTGCGCACCAGTATTAGTCAACTACCTTGCTCAGAGCGATATGATTATAAAAAAAGGTTAGTTACTCAAATGAATGAAGCAGTGAGAAAATATCAAGCATGTCTTACCTGGCGTTTCTAGAACTGGACACGAGGTAATGTCTTGAAGCCAATAATGAGCTCCGAGTTCATTTCTTGGAGGACTGGCACAGGTTTTATTTATGGTATTCCAGGCACAATACGGATCTCTTGCCTGTAAGCACATGCTACAAAGAAAGATGACAAAACAATTAAAAAAACTGGGTTTGTTATCGTAACTCTTCTTTTCCTCCCAAATTGACATGAAGTGGAAAGACTATATTGAATCCATTGCTAAGTCAGCTGCTAAGAAATTTGGTTCACTGTGTCGTGCGAAACAATTTTTCCTCTCCAGAATCGATCTTACATATCTGTAAGTCTATCATTCGTCAATGCTTAGAATATTGCTGTCACATATGGTTCGGTATTCCGGATATTTACCTTGAGCTCCTTCAGAAAATCCAAAGACGATATCAGCAATATTAATGGTCTTGAGCTGTCGGCTCGGCTATAGTCACATTCTCACCGCTGTAAGGTTGCCCTTCCCCCGTGCCTTTTCTGTAAATACTTTCATGGTAGTTGTCCGGATAGGTTCTTTGCTATGGAACCAAGACTTTTTGAATTTAGGTGCAGTACTAGACGGATGTGCGTTGTGGTGCAGTGGATATCGACTTGGAATGACAAATCGGGAAACTGAGTTCGAATTTCAGTTGAATTCCTTGCATTCACTTACGCACAAATACCCTTGAGAAAGGTATTAATCCGTCTCTTCCCTCCAGTTATGGGTTAAATAATAGGACAGATTGGGTTCTATATCCTTGGCTGGCAAGCAAACTACCACAGAAAGTAATGAGAACCTACTACGGGATAATCTTTTGACCAGTCAGTCATGTCTTTTTCGAGGCATGATCGCCTAAAGCGTGTATCACGTATGACACTTAATTGACTGATTAGACTGGCAACGAGATCTCATTAGTTGAGTTACTCCGTAAGTTCTATGCTAACAGTTTCTTTTCCTATGAAAACTCTCTCCCGGTCCTATGCTTTCTAACAGACTTTAATTTCAAAAAATATAAATGCAATGTCAGTCCCTATCTACTATCCCCGTCATTACTTTTTTCTCTTCTCTCTCATTGGTAATGTTTCTGTTCCTAATTTTTCAACACTCAGTATCCTCTTAGTGGCTTTACTTCCGTGCTTGGGGTGAAATGGATTAACAAAAATACAGATTATGACAGCAGTAATATCTTAGGTAGGACTTTTAGAACGCATGTCAAGAGATTCAATTAGTCGGAAAACTACATACATGTCATAGAAAATTCTGGAGGTAGATGAAAAAGTAGGGACCAAAGTTGAAACTGGTATACGTTACGGTTTTTCTTATTTCGCCCCACCGACGCTGCAACTAGTCCGTTATTTTTCACATGTCATAACTTTAGTAATTTCATATGCAAAATAAACTTTAACAACAAGAAAACTATCTAATTAAGCTACATATATGTTTTAACAATTTAACCTCATTTTCTTTAACAAACTTCGGAATTGTGTATGATTGAAAATGAAAAAAATCTATTTGAAATTAGAAAGAAAGGAATTATCAGAGGTTAAGGCAAACATTAGGTCCATTATACGTATAATTTAAAAGTATTGAAAATCAGGAAGAGCAGTATTGTCTGTGGTCATTTGCTAAAGAATTGGGTTATTCTGGTGATCAACAAAGCGTAGCTTGGATATTACACGAAGCTACAAGTATGGAACACCAAGGGGCATGAAACTCACTACTTAGTCCGAATAAATCGAATGAGATGTGCTTGCTAATCATTACAGCTGGTCGAAAATCCGTAAGTGACGCGCTAAGCGTAGTTTAGATGGGGCACAAGGATGAAAGTGTAGAGCACCCAGTGTGGATCGAGATCACTACTCTAAATTCACTGATGCAGCGAGACATGTTTGCTAACTATTATGACACGTCGAAGTTTCCCAGAATATCGTTATTATGCATAAATATATATATTGCTAAATTGGATTTTTTACACCTCATCGGCACATGGTTAGCTACTTAAAACTGAAACGTAAAAGATTATAAGAATAATATATTTATTTGTGCGTTGTGGTGTAATTGATATCGACTCGGAAGGAGAAATTGGGGACCCAAGTTCGAATTCCAGTTGAATTCCTTGCATTCACTTACGCACAAGTACCCTTGGGAAAGGTATTAATCCGTCTCTTCTCTTCAGTTATGGGTTAAATAACAGGACAAATTGGGTTCTATAGCCTTGACTGGCAACCACTCTATCGCAGAAAGTAATGGCAACCTACTGCAGGATAATATTCTGCCCAGTCAGTCATGCCTCATTCAAGACATGATCGCCTATAGTATAGTTCACGTATAGCACATAACTGACTGTTATTTATTTATATATATATATATTTTGCAAATGCATATTACACTAACAATTTTTTGTAGATAACAATTATTTTTTCAGATACTATTTAATCAATAGATTGGGAGATGAGATGGATTTATATCTTTCACAAAAGTAATTATGCGTATGGGTAGAAATATATATGAAAAGATTGTGTGTGTGTGTGTGAATGTGTGTGTGTGTGTGTGTGAATGTGTGTGTGTGTAAATTTCAGTGGACGTTAGCTGGATATTTAAGGAAAAAAATAATAGAAATCACATCATACCTTTTTGTTTTCAGTCGATAGCATCTTTCAAATGGAATCTTGAAAACGTATGGTGATACGCCAACATACACGGCTCTCTGCATTAAAAAGAAAAAAAACATCTGATATATCTCACATATTTTATGACCATAACCTGATATATATATATATATATATATATATATATATATATAACGTAGAATATTTGATATTTTTGACAGGTAAATTCCAATAGAGACAAACTCAAAAGAACTCAATGTTAAATTTTTTGTTAAATTATAGACAAAAAGTTTGGATATTTTACAGATTCATGGGTAATAATTATTTTGCAGCTAAGCAGCCGCTCCTAAGACCCAAAACCATACAACAGTTAATGTTTAAATTCATTAAGAAAATCGTCACATACAGACACTCACGTGCCCATATCAAGAATAGATATTTGTAACGGCAATCTACAAAAAAATTTTTTTCCTCGTTCATTCAAAAAAGAAAAAAATAATAGAGAAATTTTAAAAGGAAATAGAGAAAGAAAAGGAGAAAGAAAAGTATAAGAAGAAAGGAGGTTAAAGTTAATGTCTTTGATACACACACACACACACACATACACACACACACACATATATATATATATATATATATATATATACTGTTTGTTCACACATTACCAGAAGCAAAGGCCATAGACAGTAGTGAAGATTTAGTGAACGAGATTACTCCCTGAGTAAGAGAAGAGGAAGACTAAGTCAGGAGTGTATATACAAACTTGGGCGATCATGTCTCTTTTGATCCATAACTAACTAGTCAGAAGGTTTCCTCTCAGTATGTCGCTGTTTCTTTCTGTTATAGACAGGTTGCAAACTCAATCTATCTTGCTATGCAACCCATATCTGGAGAGAGAAGTGATGGGTTCAAACCTTTCCAAATGGTATTTGCGCGTAAGTGACTACATCAAATTCAACAGGAATTCGATCTCGGCTCCCTGGTTTCTGATTCTGATATCTATTGCAACACAATGCACACCCCCACAAGATAAATGACCAATGAAAAACAAATATCTCAAATGTACGGGAACAATCTTTCCCACAACTCATTTCCCAAAAATCTGATGAAGTGTAAATAAAATCGAAACGTTAAATTTATATTTATAAACATTTTCTATTTTTTCTTTTTTATTATTCTGATTAATCTTAATTTTAAAAGCATGCAATCATTCTTCTTCATATTGCTCCATATTTATCAAAATTTCGAGGTCAAATTCTTTAAATAATATTTTCCTTGTTAATTTTCGGTTAGTCATTTACTCATCATATCTTATAATATATATATTAGGGGTCCCGCTTATTTTGGTGGAATATATATATATATATATATTAGCGGTCCCGCTTATTTTGGTGGAATATATATATATATATATATATATATATATATATATATATATATATATATTCCACCAAAATAAGCGGGACCCCTAATATATATATTATAAGATATGATATGTTTTTTTTTTTGTTTTTTCCTTCGAACACCCCCTTCCCCAAATAGTTTAGTCTTTAATAGATGTCTATTTATTTGATTAGTCCTTGGTCTGCCTTTGCCCTGACGAGCCGTTGTGCGAAACCGCGGTAGGTCTTGGCGATCTTGCGATTTTTTCTCGTGTGTTTTTGCTCTACGTAACTGCCTCTTAGTTAATCCTTTTTGGTTAGTTTAGTATCGAGCACTTTTCTTTCTTTGTGGTTTGTTCCGTTTGAGGGTTTTTTTTTTCTTTGCTGCGAAGTGCTGTATGTATTGTCGGTGCTCCGCAGTTTTCTTTTTTTTCCCCTCGTTGTCCAAAGCTTTATAGCCGAGGGCGATAACGGAGTTAGATTCTGCCGGTTATTCGTGGTTCTTAAAAATTACTTGTGTAAGATTTTAAGATTTGAATACGTACAGAGTCAATTTTATTATATATATATATATATATATATATATATATATATATATATATATGTGTGTGTGTGTGTTCTTCTTCTTCATGTGCAGTGCCCCTTTAGGCCGTAGACGATCATATACTTCTATTTCGCTCTCAATGTTTTTCCTTTCTCGAGTCCCGATCTGCCATCCATTTGCTCAGACCTATCAAGTATGTCTCGCACTGTTTTTCCCTGTCTCTCTTTTCTTCTATTCATCCTGTAAGTATTAGATTCTCTAGGCTCTCCTTCCTCATTACGTGTACTAGGAACCTCAACTGTCTCTTCCTGATGTTAAGTTTGCATCCTCTCTAACACCTCATTGCTGCTCATGTACTCAGTCCATGGTATCCTCAGCATCTTTCTGTAAAACCACATTTCTGTTGCCTCAAGCCTCTCCTTCATCTTTGAGGAAATCGCCCAACATACAGAACGACAAATATCACAGAGCAGTCCAGCACTATTTTCTTTTCCATTGAAATTTACCTATCTCTCAGTACTCTGGTTAGCTTTTGAAATTCGTTCTTGTTCATGCCAATGCATCTTCGCATCTCAGTGTTGAACTTACATCCTCTGTCAGAACACTTCCCAGGTTTTTAAATTTTTAAATTTCTTTATTTTTTATTTTAGTTTCTCCGACATTTAATTGGCATTTTGGGTTATTCTTTTTTGCTGATGACCATAAATTCAGTATATATATTGGAAAAATGTATGACAAAATGGAAATTTTTTTGTTTCTCTAAAATTTCATTGGACTAAATTTATGATAGTGCGACTACGCATGCGCTAGAACGAGAGACGCTGCGAATTTTAAATTTTTTATTGAATTTTTTTTGTTGTTTTAACCTAGTCAATTTCATTTAAATTCTTTTTATTTTTCCTTCCATCATTTTTGTAAGCAGATATCCCATTCCGTGATAACAGGAAATTTATCAGGAATGGTGAAAAAAAGGTAAGAGCCAGTGCGCAAATTGACCTTGCGACCATAGTACTCTCTAGATATTTTGTAGCATTGTTTTCTCTTTTGATCTGAGTAGCAATATTGCTCACGCAAAAACAAGGACAAAAGTCCATATAAACAGATGTCCGCAAATCTCCAGTATTTGAGTTAGTTTAAAGTTTACGAGAGATGGCGTCGTGTTGCTGTATTGACATTAATCCGCAATGACGTCAGCATATTTTGAATTTAAATACATTGTATTTATTTTAGCAGGAATCCTGTGAATATGCGGTATTGTTGTATGTTAAAATGGTGATGTTCTTGTGGTAATAGAATAAATTGTAATGGACGAATAGGTCACGAATCAGATTAGCTGTTTTGGATAACCAGCCTCACTCAATCTTTCCCTTCAGCCTTGTGCCAAAATTGTAATTATATTACAATAAATAATCATTGCATTTATTTTCAATTTTTCTAGTTTAATTGTTCACCTTTTTGCATATTAGCCATTATTGAACATAATTAGGGTACAGTAAAATTTGTATTTTATATAAATACTATCTTATGAAAATTGAGATGTATAGAGTGGGCTGGCCGGATGAAAAGGTGGAGGGTGTATCATATATTCGGAGACGGGGCCCCCGAGAACCTTGCACCGGGCTTACATTGAATAAATTATTTGACGTAAATCGACTCGGAACGACAAATCGGAGAGCCGAGTTCGAATTCCAGTTGAATTCGTTGCATTCACTTACGCACAAATATCCATGGGTAAGGTATTAAAGTATCGCAGAAAGCAATGGCAACCTACTGCAGGATAAACTTCTGCCCAGTCAGTCATGTCTCTTTCGGGACATGATCGCCCAAGGCGTGTATCTTGTATGGCACTTAACTGACTGACTGACTGACTGAAGCCACATGAAATATCAACAATGTACAGTACACTGTAGAGTTCGGTAATGAAATGCATTGAGCAAGGTTTAGTTACAGTCAATGAGAGAATTATTTTAATTGTAAAGGACCCACCTGTTCTTTAGATTTGACCATCGCCATCACCGGAATAGCCCTCCCTTCAGGCGTAACTTTGATTTCCTCAAGAATACAGCTTAAATTTCGCGATGGGATTTGCAACATTTTTTTTATTATCCCCTTAGTGGTGCCCACGAAGACGACAGAAAACTTTCCTTTGAGCGCATACACAGTGTCGACCACAATGTGCGTCCACCTGAAAAGAAAGAAAGAAAACAGGGTTTATAAAGAATAGAAAGTTCAGTGTAATATAAGTTATCTGATATTCAGGGGTGGTTTGTATTTTTCTAATTGTATAGCAATTTAAGATAAATGATTGTTCGCCTAACTGAACTCATCGTAAAAGTGGAAGCCATACTGAATATCAGAAAAATCAGGTTGAAATTTGTTGCTTTCATTCAATCCATAAAATAAGTAAAACCTAGAAATATTTTAGAATTTGTCTATACTTCTGAGACGAGGTAGTATTTACAGTATTTACATTATTCGGACTATTGTGCTCATCTTCCTTGCCATTTGTACGACGTTTAATAATAGATCATTCTATTTGTCTATACTTCTGAGACGAGGTAGTATTTACAGTATTTACATTATTCGGACTATTGTCCTCATCTTTGTTGAAATTTTTCTACGACGTTTAATAATAGATCATTCTATTTGTCTATACTTCTGAGACGAGGTAGTATTTACAGTATTTACATTATTCGGACTATTGTCCTCATCTTTGTTGCCATTTGTACGACGTTTAATAATAGATCATTCTATTTGTCTATATTTATGAGATGAGGTAGTATTTACAGTATTTACATTATTCGGACTATTGTCCTCATCTTTGTTGCCATTTCTACGACGTTTAATAATAGATCATTCTATTTGTCTATATTTATGAGATGAGGTAGTATTTACAGTATTTACATTATTCAGACTATTGTCTTCATCTTTGTTGTCATTTGTACGACGTTTAATAATAGATCGTTCTATTTGTCTATATTTATGAGATGAGGTAGTATTTACAGTATTTACATTATTCGGACTATTGTCATCATCTTTGTTGCCATTTCTACGACGTTTAATAATAGATCATTCTATTTGTCTATATTTATGAGATGAAGTAGTATTTACAGTATTTACATTATTCGGACTATTGTCCTCATCTTTGTTGCCATTTCTACGACGTTTAATAATAGATCATTCTATTTGTCTATATTTATGAGATGAGGTAGAATTTACAGTATTTACATTATTCGGACTATTGTCCTCATCTTTGTTACCATTTGTACGACGTTTAATAATAGATCATTCTATTTGTCTATATTTGTGAGATGAAGTAGTATTTACAGTATTTACATTATTCGGACTATTGTCATCATCTTTGTTGCCATTTCTACGACGTTTAATAATAGATCATTCTATTTGTCTATATTTATGAGATGAGGTAGTATTTACAGTATTTACATTATTTAGACTATTGTCCTCATCTTTGTTGCCATTTCTACGACATTTAATAATAGATCATTCTATTTGTCCATATTTATGAGATGAGGTAGTATTTACAGTATTTACATTATTCAGACTAATGTCCTCATCTTTGTTGCCATTTCTATGACGTTTAATAATAGATCATTCTATTTGTCTATATTTATGAGATTAAATTTAATTTTTTAATTCTTAACTAAAAAATCTTACCGCAACAATTCTTTGAAGATTTTAAAAATATTTTTGAATCATTTATTATAATAATAAAAAAAGTGAAAATTTTAAAATTTCATTAGTAATTGAAAAAAATTTTTTCTTCAGACTTAATGGCCTTAATATTTATTATTTATTCAAGCAACTAAATCTTATCAAATTGAATAATATCAGAGTTTTATTGCCTTTTTATTTTCCTCTTCGGAACAAATTTTTCGGTACAGAGGCAAAATTTAAAAACAAAATACATAATTTATATTCCCCAATAAGTCCTGCGTTTAACTAATAAAATCATAGACCGCAACAGTGTAAACTTTATTAAAATTTCATGGATTTACGTGGAGGTAACAGAAGTAAAAAAATAATTAGCATATTTAAAAAGAAATGATAATTTTAAAAATAATTTAATTCATTTGTAATTGAGTATTGAAAGTTTCATTAAAATTAGACAATTATTTGATTTTTGCTAGAATTTAAAATTCATGTGTTTGTCATCGTGAAAAAAAGTGGGTGATGTCATCATTACGTTTTCCATTGTAAACAGGCGTAATGTTTTGGTTACCCGCTAACTCAATTCAAAACAAGATTTTTACCAAAATTTCGAACCTGTTAGAAGCGATTAAAATTTTTTTTAAATAATAAAAAATTAATTTGATCTTTCCTCTTAATAATTATATAAGCATTAGGATGGAAAAAGTTCGTTTTTATTAAGTTTGGGATCTTTTTTATTCATGCTATGCTGTTTTTTAGCGATTTCGTGGAGGTACCTATTGTACAAATGCACAAAGTACATTAAACCCTATCAATATGCACTGTGCACAAGACTACACAAAGTACACCCTACTCTATACAGAAAAAAAGAAAGAAGAAAAAAACGAAACACAAGGATGAAAACGAAAGCAAAAATTGATACTGAATTATTTAATTGGCTGACCTTTGTCCTCCAGCATAAAATGCCGGCATGATGCTGATTGGCTGGACAGCATCATTCATCATTTGATATTTTTGGGCATCGAGAAGCACCTGTGAAATGTGATTACTGTAGGAACGTTTGCTGCTGCTTCCTGGGCTCGGGCACTGAAAGAATTCAACCAGATTGTGCAACGAAATAATATTAAAGTCAGTTGTTATTTTACTTGTTTGTATATCCGATAATGACATTTCTTTACCTAGGATCAAAGGGTAGTATCTGCTCGATCCCTAGCTTTTCTCACCGGGAAACCGCTAGTCTCTCTAACAGAAAATCTACTCTATTAAGTGCTTGTATACTTAACATCGGGAAAATACAGCTGAGATTTCTGTGACATGTAATGAGGAAGGTGAGCTTGGAGAATCTGATACTCACAGAGCAGATAGAGGGAAAGAGAGACAGGAGAAAGCAAACGCGTCATATAGTTGATGGGCTGGAGATTTTGAATGTCAGAGCAGGGTTTGGGAGATGTAACAAGAGAAAGGGGGTTAAGAGATAAAAGTGTTAGAGAAGTGGGGAGGGCCATGATCGCCTACGTCCTGTAGGAACACGGCACATAGAAGAAGATCAAGGACCAAAATGTAGTATCTGTCCGATCCCCGGAACTTCTGAGCTGAAAGAACCTACATAGTATATCCACCATTATTCGGACGTTCGAATGTGTTTGTACAGTGGCTCTTGTTCATACAACGTTTTGGCATATCAATTCTTCAGTCTTCTAGTAAGATCGGTCAAAACGTGATTCCGTATTTTCTATTTTAATACAAATATAATATTTGCAAAGGTTTAATTTGTTTAAAGTTAAAGATTTCATATCATATAATAATTGTGCTTATGCCGCCTTTCGTTTGTTTGCATGACCGTTACGCCTTACCAATATCTGATAAATAATAGACTATTTCGTTTTGATCGCGTAGAAAGAGGGGAAAGATACTACATGATTCCAATAAGAAAGAAAGAAACAAACAAACAAACAAAGAACATAAGGGTTGAGAGAGAGAGAGAGAGAGAGAGAGAGAGAGAGAGAGAGAGAATCAGATTAAGCTGATAAAAACAGACTCCTCACTTTGATCTCAGTCAAAGAGTCGAGATGCGATTGTGTTTTCTTGTCGCCTCATGTTGGTAGGATGTGACAAAAGTCAGTTTAATGTAGGGATTCCGAGCGCGTGTATTCGGGCTAGGTAGAAAAATCGCCCAACCCCTGCAACCGTCGGTTGCACTGGCATAGGTATTGCTAGCGACTACACTTTCTTTAACGCAATAGCGAGAAGTATTTTACCGAGTGCGGGCACCTCCCACTATTTTCCGTTGTGCTCTACCCAACGACGAAGACAACAGGGAGATAAAATGTACTCTTTTCCAGCATTAAACGACGGAAACCAACTAAGGCAATCGCCAAAAATCCAGTTACCATAAATAAAATAACATTGTCTATTGATGTATTTTTAAATTATTATTTAGAGAAATGTTCGTAAAACGGAGATTTTGCGAGTTTAAATAAATTACGACTAACATTTTTTAGAAAAGAACGGATAAAATCCACACTCTGAAGGTGTTATTTGTGCAGATCAGTTCTTGAATAAAGGGAAAAAAGGTTTATATCTTCACAAATTATGAAGAGATTCCAACGGAGAAAGTTATTGATAATGTTATATACTTTTATTCACCTAATATCAAGGCCCAAGAGCCACTTATGGTAGACGGTTACTGAATCTGTTTGTTGTAACGGCGTATAAGGTGGAAGTAAAAGGTGCATATTACGAGGATATGTAGGACAGATAACGGTTGAATTTAGACTTGAGCGCGGTGATCAGGGAAGCAATTTCTCGGGAGTCCGTTCTACAAATTGACAATTCTGAGAGAGAAGCTTTCTGAGTGGAACTTTATCTTTACCAATGGAATGCGTTGAGAGTTAGGATAAGTTAACACAGTGTAATTGGTATGGTGGGTCCTAGCGGTGAAAGTTTTAACTGGTGGAACTAAGGAATATAGTTCGTTAAAACATTTGCCATGAAAGAAGCGATTCAGCGGATAGCTAGTAGCAACGTTTCGTCTTTCGGGAAGGGGTTGTAGAATAGAAAATTATTCATCACCCACAAGGTCGCGTGGGATAACGATATAAATATTTTTATATATCAAGAACAATTTTAAAGGAAACAAGTATGACGAAGCTAACAAAAAATTGTTTCGTTTTTAGGACTTCATCTGACTAAGCTTATGTTCACGTAGGCGTGACTGCACATGAGCACAAACGAGAGACGCAGTGAATTTTCAATTTGAAGATAATCTCTCTCTCTCTCTCTCTCTCTCTCTCTCTCTCTCTCTCTCTCGTTTGAAACCAACTTAATTCCGTCAAATCTTTGCTATGGCAACCTCAACAACAATTCTTACCGTGCAGAGAGCCGTGGCGTGTAGAGGGGGGTGGGGATTTAAAAGGAAGCGGAAATAGACTGTAAGCAAATTTTAAAAGAAAACTCATAGCATGGCCGTATGAGATCAATGAATACACTGACGGATAATTTTTAATACAAAAAGAAAAATAATGAAACTCATGCGAACAGTTTACGGAATTGAAACGTAATCTGAGAACTAAAGAATTCAGAATACATTGTAACCTCCGGTCACTTAATTGCTGGGAATGTAGTATCATATTAAGGTAGTGTTCAATTATATGACGACAGACCTGTGCCTCGGCTTTATGGTTTTCCATCCGGGTCCATGCGGATACAGCGTCTTTTTGGTATTTGAATGCTCCCCTGAAAGACTTATGGAATGTGTCTAACGCATACACACAAACTGCAGACCCAGGAATGCCATTGCTGAAAACAGAAAGGTAGAAAAAAAAAGAAGAATATTGACAATATTTTCATTAGTTAGATAAGATATGACTAAATTATGACCAATTTTATCTATCATCGGCCGATCTTTTGTTAATCTATCCGAAATTTTATCAAAGGATTTTATTCAGATTTACTATCTTTTGTTTTGTTTTACTAATCGTCCTTCAATACAAGACTCAAGAACCACTCAAGGCAGGTTGTTACTGAATGGGGTGTATGATGATCTTCTGAGCGTAGCTCACATGTTGTACAATGCTGAAGGTATGGAGTAACCAATGAGATCGAACTCACTATTAAATCATGTTTGATCTAGCCAGACAGGCCTGCTAACCATGAGGTGCATGACATGAATTTAAAAGTAGGAAGTGGAGATTATGACGATATAGAGAACAAGTAACGATTGGCTGTATTATCAGTAATTACGTGATTATATTATGTTTATATTAGGGCTTACAATAACCTCGTTTCAAGTATTGAGATTCTGAAGTATTATTTTAAACTGGTGCTCAATTTGATCGTAGAATGGCAGGATCACAGGTTTAGACTGTTGTTCACGATAGATAACACGGTCTCTCTACAAACGAAATTAAATTAAATATCCGATGAGAATGTCAAGAACAAGCTTGCAAATCATGGCTCCTCGGTGAGCTAAATAGATTGCTTGCTAGTAAAAATTTAATTCCTTAGAAATTTAGACATTGGTCTTCTTTTTACTGTTTTAACATGATTATATTGAATTAACAGAAAGGTCTGCAACTTCATTGTGTCGTGAAAGACAGTTCTTCTTCTTCGAAAATATCTTGCATGTTCCTAAGTCTACCATTTGTCTTTCCTTAAAATATTGCTGCCAAATCTGCTCTGGTGCACCTGCTATATATTTAGAAATTTCGAGAATTTAAAATGCAAAGAAGAATCTGCAATATTATGGTCCTGACCTAATATCTCGGCTTCAGTCATTATCTTGCCACCGTAACGTATCTTTTATGTGCCTTTTCTATAAATACTTTTATGGTAATTGTTCTGAGGAACTTTACTCTGTTGTACTCAAACTTTCTGAAATTGGCAAAGTCATAATATTTTATAGCATAAATAGTGAGTTTTATGTCAATAATTTCTTCTATTGCATTTCTCACTTATAGAATTCTCTTCCAGTTTCTTGCTTCCCAGTCAATCTATATCTTCTTAAATCGTTGTCTTCTTAAATCTTGTCTTTTTATTTTCCTCTCTCCTTAACCCTCTAGGGCCATTCGTATCATATTTGATACAGTATTTCCCTATAAGGAAACATTTGGTATTTCCTTATAAGGAAACATTTGGTATTCATTGACTGAGCAGTCAGTACTGCTTTCATTTGAAATTTATAAAATATTTCTCTTAAAAAATTTTTCAGGAAAATATTTCTTTCAAGGCTTGTTTTCATACTGTATCAAATATGATACGAATGGCTCTAGAGGGTTAATCTCAGTCTATCTATCTATCTATCTATCTATCTATCTATCTATCTATCTATCTATCTATTAACCCTCTAGGGCCATTCGTATCATATTTGATACAGTATTTCTCTATAAGGAAACATTTGGTATTTCCCTATAAGGAAACATTTGGTATTCATTGACTGAGCAGTCAGCTCTGCTTTCATTGGAAATTTATAAAATATTTCTCTTAAAAAATTATTCAGGAAAATATTTCTTTCCAGGCTTGTTTTCATACTGTATCAAATATGATACGAATGGCCCTAGAGGGTTAATCTCAGTCTGTTTATCTATCTATCTATCTATTAACCCTCTAGGGCCATTCGTATCATATTTGATACAGTATTTCCCTATAAGAAAACATTTGGTATTTCCTTATAAGGAAACATTTAGTATTCATTGACTGAGCAGTCAGTACTGCTTTCATTGGAAATTTATAAAATATTTCTCTTAAAAAATTTTTCAGGAAAATAGTTCTTTCAAGGCTTGTTTTCATACTGTATCAAATATGATACGAATGGCCCTAGAGGGTTAATCTCAGTCTGTTTATCTATCTATCTATCTATCTATCTATCTATCTATCTATCTATCTATCTATTAACCCTCTAGGGCCATTCGTATCATATTTGATACAGTATTTCCCTATAAGGAAACATTTGGTATTTCCCTATAAGGAAACATTTGGTATTCATTGACTGAGCAGTCAGTACTGCTTTCATTTGAAATTTATAAAATATTTCTCTTAAAAAAAATTTTTCAGGAAAATATTTCTTTCAAGGCTTGTTTTTATACTGTATCAAATATGATACGAATGGCCCTAGAGGGTTAATAATGTACTTTCCCATATTGTCTAAAACACTCAGTAACCTCTACTGTGTTTTAGTGGTTTCATTGCCTTGTTTGAGGTGAAATTATTAAACAAATAAAATATTAAACCAATAGAGATCAATACCTCTATGTTTAAAATTATATTTTTATATAGGAGAAAGAATATTATCTAAGCAAAATAATCTTGCTTAGATCCAGATTTCGTGAATACTTACACGCCGGTACCAAAAACTGCATATATCTTTTTTTCCTCCCGTGAATAATAAGTGCCTTGTATTTCATCAAAATAAAAAGGGAATTCTCCCGCAAGAGAACAGTTAATGCGAGACTTGAGAAACGTTGTCCAGTTGTTCTCTAACAACAGACTATCACCTCCACGATCAGTCTACAACAAAGAAATAAGAAACATTAAAAAAAATGGAGAAAACTATTGGCGAGATAAAACATGGCATTTCGGAAGAATTTTTGGCTTGAAATGAGTCGTGTAGCAATTTAAAACAATTCTTAGAACTTCATTTCTGTTACTACCAGTATTTCTTCATATTTCAAGAGATCGTCCAACACTCACTGCCATACAGGAGGATATATATCACACAGCAGTTTAGTACACTTTTCTTTGTTTCTAGCGAAGTTTTCCTATTTTTTAATATTCTGCTTAACTTTTGGAAGGCATCTTTGGCTACCTCAACTCAATTTTAGTGTCGCGCTTTTCGTTATCTGTTAAAACACTTCACAGATATTTAAATTTCCGTGTTTGTTTGAACTTGGTAACTCTGATTTGCACTTTGGGCTCATTCTTTTTCTAGAAACCATGCATTCTGTCTTTTTACAGTTAATGTTTAGTCTTTTCTTATCGTTTTCCTTCATTATCTTCTGCCGGTTTTTTTTTTTTTTTTTTTGGTGGGGGGGTTATTCAACCTTAACCGACTGACACCAACAACCATGCAGGGCTTAAAGACATCACTTTTCTTTCTCATACTAATGCATAAAATGGGATGTATCAGATCGCCATTAACATGGTTAAATGCTTATATTCATAAAATAGTTGTCACGTCGAATGGTTGCAAAACTGAGCAATTCTCCTCATGTACTTTAATGGTTAGGGAATATATATGTACTTTATATGTAGAATTATTACCGCCACAAATGTTTATAAAGACAGAAAAGTTACGCTATTTTGGAATTGTTAGAAAGGCTGTAAACAACAATTACATTTTTATTTCTGACTTATCCACTGGGTATAAATCAGGATGTGTGTTGGGGTGAAGTAGATATTGGCACGGAACGAGAAATCGGAGAGACGAGTTTAAATTCCAGTTGAATTCCTTGCATTCACTGACGCGCAAATACCCTGCGAAAAGTATCAATCCGTCGCTTCTCCCAATATCTATGGGTTAAATAGCAAAATAGGTTCTATAATCTTGGTTGGCAACCAGTCTACCGCAGAAAGTAATGGCAACCTACTTCGGGAAAATCCTCTCTCCTGTCAGTCATGTCTCGAAAGAGACATGATCACCTAAGCGTGTATTACGTATGTCACTTAACTGACTTAGACAGTAAATCACAACAGTTGAAAGAAAAGAAATCACTTACCTTGCATATTCGGGCGATACGAGAATAGACTTTCTGAAATAAGAAAATAAAAAATAAACAGTTATATACTTAATATTTTATTTATAAACAGGATTTAAGTTTCATTTTTATCTTCAGTTTACTATATGTTAAATCTCGCTTTGGAACATCTTCTCATGGCATCAGGTCACTTTCAATTCATGTTCATGTTCACGTTGATATGCAAATATTAATTAAGATTAACCCTTGGATAACTGCAATAACAAAAAATCGAATTCCAATTGGATTCGTTACATTCATTTACGTGCAATTTCCATTGTTATGGGTTCATCTCTTCACTACTACCCTCCCAGCAATGGGTTGGATAGCACGACAGATTGGAACCTTATAGTCTTGAGTGGTAACTAGTCTACCTCAGGGAAAAAAATGCAAACTACTGTGGGAAAATCTTCTTTCGGTGGATCATAAATCGAAAGAGACATGATAAAAATGTGAATCAAGATGATACAGGATATATATATATATATATACATATTTTCTATCACCTTCATTTCCGTTTTTTTTTTATCTTTTCTTTGACATCCCCAGATACAATTTTTTATTCATTTTTTTTTCTTTCACTATATCCACACTACGCATGAGTGGCGGACCTGCCTTACAAGTGTTAAAACGATAATAATAATAATAATAATAATAATAATAATAATAATAATAATATATATATATATAAAGTTACAAAGTGAAATAGCTTGTAGGTAAAATCCCAAAACCAGGTTCTATTAATATTAATTTTATCAATATTAAAAATAATCCAGTTGTAGAGCTCGATGTAAATAATATTTTTTATTTACAAACAAATGGGCATACAACGAATGTACTTTTCGGAGTTTTATTATATATATATATATATATATATATATATATATATATATAATTAATACAAATATAATAACATCATCAACATGTAAAGAATGGCTAAATATAATGGAACCATTATAATAAAAATGAAAAATCCAACATTTAATGATATCAACTATGAACATGGTAACAATGTGTTCACTGTTTCCGGAATAAAAAGCCATAACTATGACTCTACATACATACACAAACACCTTATATATTCATTTAAAAGTAATAAAATTCATTTTTGTAATGGCTAAATGTATAACCGAAAACGTTTGTAAAAATAAAACACTTAGAAAATTTTTAGATAATTTACGTCCTAAGAAGAAAAGAATTGAGATCGCATGAAAAATTATTTTAAAAAAAACTTAACCATAACATTTTTAATGAAACTTGCATAAAATTGATATTTCTGCCTAAATACACTATATATATATATATATATATATATATATATATGTTTAAATCGCGAAGTGAAGATAGTGCACTGTCTGGTCAAATTTCAGTTCTTTTGTGGTGAAACGGGTGTCCTGCCTAGACTACATTGACCATTCTTTGGCCTAACTGACAAGATCTAAACAAATACACGAGATTATATTTGGGGTCGCTTTGTCTTAGGAGATAGAGGAAGATTGTCACTCTCGACTGCTAACAGCCTTTGGGACCCCATTTCAGATTTTATAACTGGATTTACCTTCAAACCCTTTTTCCGTAAGGAAAGGTCTGTAAGGTTTGAAATCAGTGTATTCATTCCCCTAGATAAGGAATTCATAAGTTGGGCTCCTTGTGTTTCAGCGGGGTCCGTGAAGATCAAATAAAACTTAACATTTACATTCTCTATAAAGAACTTGTCCCACTCAATGGTCTCCCATTGAAATAAATAAAAGGAAATGCATTCTGCTACTACTTGACAGAAAATGCATCCAACCACTATTAACAGCAAGACGTCTCTTCACTTCCTGTTGGATTTTGTTTACCATGTGTCATCATTCTCTGGCCAACTGGCATTTTTTGCCACTCTATAAAAAAGTGATAATTCTCATTTTTATTACAGGTTATCTTCTCATATAATGGCGATAATTAATTGATCAGGTGTGGCTGGCTGAAAAGTGGTAAGTGTGCACTGTGCATGAGGGTGTAATATGCAGAAATGCACGTACATATGTTGTGAAAACCCAATCAGACTATGAGTATCTGCTTGTCAGTATGTCTGACTCAGAAAGGCTAATTCTTACGGAGTTCTGTAACCCACGATGACCGTGACTCAAAAACGTTATATAACTGCTCATCTAGAAGAACTGTCTTCCCGGTTCTACGAGCTCCATCTACGCGAATTTAACAGCATCAAGTAAATAAACAAAAGAAACAAATTAGACCATATGTCTTACTTACTTTTCCACAATTGATATGTTCTACTGCCGTTTCCCGGAAGAAGAAGTAGATGTAACTGTCTATTTCGTACGATGACACAAAATTTGGTTCTGAACGAGAAAAAAGAGATAAACAAAAAATAACAATCTGGAACTCAACGTGCAATGCTGATATACAGGGTGTCCATAAAGTTTGTGTGTACTTTAAAAAAATTTATAACTTTATTTGCGATAGAAATCACTTGTAAAACGTATTAGAAAGGAGTAAATCTATATTTTTTAAGGTTTTATTGAAAGTTTATTTAAGTTTCCACTTGTCCTCCATCATTAGCAATACAAAGGGTAATACGATTTTGCAGTTCACGGAAAACATTTGCCAACTGGTTTACAGTAATACCTGAAATCATATTAGTTCAATAACTATACTTAAAACTAGGTATATTAAACTTTATAACATTTTTTACAGATTATCACAAATACAAATAAAGTTATAACTTTTTAAAATGCACACGGACTTTAAGGACGCACTGTATATTTAGATTTTGATAAAATCCAAAGAAGAATCTGCAATGTTATTGGTCCTGACCACACATTTTGCCTTTAGTCATTTCCCCATTGCCATAATGTAGCTCCCCTGTGTCTTTTCTATAAATACTTCCATGGTAATTATTCTGATGAATTCTTTCTATGGTATAAAGGCTTTATGAATTGAAGCACAGTACTAGATTGGCGGCAAGGTCTCATCATTTTACAGCCTGAATGGCTATATGTAACCTTAAATTCTATACTAACAATTTGTCCTATATTGCTTCGTGCTTGTGGAACTCTTCCCGGCTTATTACTTCTCAGTCAACTTTGATCTTCAAAAATTTGAATACAATGTCAACTGTTATCTTCCATCTTCTAAATTCTTGTTTTTTAATGTTCTTGCTACTTAATAGATTTTTCTCATATTTTGTAACGCCCAGTAACCCCCTCCATTGCGTCTTAGTGGCTTTATTGCCTTGCTTATGGTGAAATTATTTTTTTAAATTCTCAAAGATTTCTCGAGTTCGGTGGACGAAATAAATACTGTTTAAAAAGTAAACGGAACGTCTACTCAAAATCGAGTATCCAGTAAAAATAACATTTGAAGTAATAAAAACCTAGCGAATAAAAAATAAATCCATTAATTCTTTGTTTGTTTTCCGATACGAAACAGCAGTTTCAGGATAATTTGAACACACCAGCGTGCTTTAAAGGTAAAATATAAGCTTACACTACCGTGAAGGTTCTCGAAGCCGAACGGAAACACACTCCTAATGAGACGGTGATTTTTTCTGCAAATGTATTCAGAGGTTCAAATCCTGTCTAAAAATACATTGTATTTATTAAGTTTTCTCGAGTACGAAGTCCAGTGGTCGTAATAAATACTGTTTAAAATAAACAGAACGTCTACTCAAATATGGATATCCACTTGAAGTAATAAAAATATATCGGATTAAAAACTAAAATTTATTAATTCTATAAAAATATACTTTTATACGAGGTGCTTTCCAGAAAGTTTGAGACTTTTCAACAGAGACATTTATCAATTTCAAAGAAGTTGACATAATAAAGGCATGTCGGATTAAAAAATAAATTCCATTGGTTCTGTCTATATTTCTGGCAATATTTACGATATTTACATTATTCGGACTATTGTCCTCATCTTTGTTACCATTTGTATGACGTTTCGGCTTTTTTACGCTCTGGCATTCAGCAGGTGCTAGGAATTTTAAATCGAACCCTTTATTGCAATAACTGGGGTATATGAACTCCATTCCTTGCGTAGTAGTGCCTCTTTTGAGTTATCTCCCTCATTAGTTATCTGCCTCTAACTCTATAAGTTACTTGTTCACCACTGCTGTTGCCTGGTATTGAACTCACAACTCTTTGAGTCAAGTCACAGAAACTAACCAACTCTTTTTTTTTTTTTACCAGAGCTCATATTGCAATTTTTTGACACTATTGGTTTTTTCTGGCACTCCGTATTACTAGCTTTCATATTGTGTTTATCTCTATGCTTGGTCGGCTTAGGAGATTTTTGTAGCCTAGCATATACGCTGATTCCTTAAGTTTACGTAGTTTCCATTGGCGTTCTTTATCTATTTTTTCAACTTCATCCCATAGGGGGCTGTGATCCCCTTTATTCCTCGATACTGTTCATTGTTCTGTAGTAGTGTGTTTTTTCTTTCTGGCTTTCTTCTATTAGCATTCTTCTCAATTTGAAAGGATTGGGGTTCGAAATTTTGCGGAAGAATATATATATATATAAATTAAAGCGCTCTATCTATTGGGCTCGTATAATAATATGCGCTAAAAAGTCTGCTTACTTCCACTGAACGCCCATAGCCCAGGGATAGAGTCGCCGACTGATGCCATTTCGGTCGGGTTTCAATCCTGCGTAAAAAAAAACAACAAAAAAACAATCGGAGTCTAACCGTACTGATGAGCTGTGATACGGCGAAACAGATCTGTCTGCGGATGACAATATCTACGCTCTCACACCCTGATTGGACACTCTGGAAAAATAGTAGACTTTGATAAACAGTAGCTACTCTGGCATGTACGCATCGCTCATTCAGTGAAATGAATTAGAGCGCTCTAGCTATTGGGCGCGTATAATGATATGCGCTAAAATGTCTGCCTACTCCCACCGAACGCCCATAGCCCATAGAGTCGCCGACTGACGCCATTTCGGTCGGGTTTCAATCCTACGTAAAAAAAAAAAAAAAAAAAAAAAAAAAGCAATCGGAGTCTAACCGTGATACGGCGAAACAGATCTGTCTGCGGATGACAATATATATATATATTTGTTTCGGAGGAACTTGGAAAACGTGGAAGAAAATAAGTTTGCAAGAAAATATAGCACCAAGACCGACGATCACTTCAAATATTTTTATCGTTTTATTTACAAGATCAGTAAAACAAATTTTACATTTTTAAACTTAATTTGAAGAAGACATATAGACTGTCGAAACATTGTTGATAATTGTATCGTTTCTTTTTTCATTTTCTTTTCTAAAATTGCTCCCTTCTCTAAATGTTGCAAAAATATTGGAAGAATTACCGTAGAATGCGAGTTTTTAGGCACAGTTTTTGCAGACAAAACATATGAGGTCGCATTATACTCAGATTTTCCTTTTCTTTTGAAAAGGATAAAACTTTTGCATTTTTCGGTGACAGGTAATTTTTTCTCGAGGATTAAAATTAATGCAAAAATTGAGGAATCGCACTATACATGAAGTCGGCTTATACACAAGAATATACGACACACCAATTATTTTTAATAATATATCAAGAAGATATGTTGCTAAATGAGATATATTTCTTAATTCGATCTTTATACTTTTTAACGGCCGGAGTTTTATTCATTCAAAAAATGTATTAAAAACCAGTAAGAAGAAAACTAATTAAATTTTTTTATCTCAAAATTCTCATCCTTTAAGTCAGTCAGTCAGTTAAGTACCATACGTGATACACGCTTGGGCGATCATGTCTCGAAAGAGACATGACTGACTGGGCAGAAGATTATCCCGCAGTAGGTTGCCATTGCTTTCTGCAGTAGACTGGTTGCCGACCAAGGCTATAGAACCCAATCTGTCCTGTTATTTGACTCATGTCTTGAAAGGGAAGAAATGTATTATATTATTTAGTAGTAATTAATGGGGGGTCAGTTTATTACTTCATAGCAATAGAAAACCGATCCCCTACTTTATGACCAGTAGAAGTCTTAATCATGATCTCAACTATTATATTCAGTCAGTCAGTGATGTGCCATACGTGATACACGCTTGGGTGATCATGTCTCGAAAGAGACATGACTGACTGGGCAGAAGATTATCCCGCAGTAGGTTGCCATTGCTTTCTGCGGTAGACTGGTTGCCGACCAAGGCTATAGAACCCAATCTGTCCTGCTATTTAACCCATAACTGGAGGGAAGAGACGGATTAATACCTTTCCCAAGGGTATTTGCGCGTAAGTGAATACAATGGATTCAACTGGAATTCGAACTCGGTTCCTCGGTTTCTCGTCGATATCCACTGTACCACAACGCACATCCTTTAAGTAAACAATGTAATTTACCATTTAACCATTTTGAATTGCTTCGCAACGTTCGCAGGATCGGCAATGGTCCCATAACTCGAGAAATAGCATGGTCTCGAGCTTGAATGTCCATCACCGTCCCTGTGTAGAGATTTCCATCTTTGGTCATAACTGCCGTTGAATTTTGACGAGAGTTGTACGGACATTTTTGTTTCCCATTTAATTCCTGGTAGACTTGTTTGAGAGATTTGGCCTGCAGAGGAGACAAAACAACAATCATTATTCGAAACACTACAGTCGAAATCAATACTTTTTAACATCAATTGCAAACAAATCGTCATCAGAAAGAAAGTTGAGCGAGAAAGTATCCGTATGCTGACTTGCACAGCATAAGAATGAAGAACCATGTTTAATAATTATTTGGTAACCATAGACCGAACATGTGAGCAACGATGAGGTTTTGCAAAGAATGGAAATGAAAAGGAAACTAATACTCAACATCAGGAAAAGACAGCTGAAGTTTCTGGGATATGTAATGAGGTAGGAAGGCTTGGCGAATCTCATACTCACAAGTCAGATAGAGGGAAAGACATATAGGGAAAAAGCAACGCATAACATACTTGATGGGCTTGAGCAAATGGTTGGCAGAGTGGGATTTGGGTAGGTTAGCAGGAAAAAGCGGGTTAAGAGCCACCAGAGATAGGGAGATGTGGAAGGCTTGATCGCCCACGTCCTGAAAGGACACGTCACATAGAAGAAGAAGAAGAAGAAGAAGAAGAAGAAGACTGTATAACAACATAGAAAGGGAATGGCGCTTGATTTTGTCTTAGTTTTAAGTGGTTTCTACTTTATGACAGCAATAAAATCTTTGAAGGAACGTCTTCAAAATTATTAATCCACTGGACCAAAAGACAATGAAAAAATAGATTTGTGAAAAATGGCAGATGGGGATTTTCGGATGCAGATTTATATTCAAGGTTACATTTGTGATATATAATATACCATGTTGTATACAATTTAGAAAGGAAGTGATATCTCCCAAATACCTAAGAACGGTTTATTACAATACCAATAACATAACACACCATGGCACATACATTTCTTCTAAACTTTTATTTCGAAATTCGTTTAAAATACTTTTATTAAAAATGCAGTCAACAAGAGGTTAATTTAAGAAATAATGTTTGCATATAAAGATAGAACGTAATCTACTTCCAAAAGTTTTCTATTTCCAAAATGTTTGTTGCTTCTTTTTTCTATTTTTCTCCCACAACACAAAATATCCTACCTGTGATATCAGGAGTAATATAAGCAACTGGTGTGTGACTAACAGACAGCTAAGTGCTATTATTAATCTGGTATTGTTGTGCCAAAATCAAACAAGTACAATATTTTAGATATCTGGGAAATGTTTTAACAGAGAACTGAAATACGACACTGAAATGCAAAGGCGCGTTATGATAACGAAAAATGCCTTCCAAAAGCCAAGTAAAGTACCCAGAAATATATAGAAGTGAATGCCGGACAATTCCATCAAAGATAAAGAAAAAACTTGAAGCAACAAAATTTTGGTTCTGCAGACAGATGCAAAAAAATACCATGGATCGGACATTGAAAGAGAAAGAACACTTTTTATATTATTTTGACTAGTGTCCTCATCTTGGTCGCCATTTCTGCCACTTTTCTGATAAATATTCAGAAGAGATACATTTCTTTATTCTACGAGTTCAGATCTTCACATTTAGTCAACCCCATGTCACGTAGAAAGGTCGACTGAACCACGTTCCATTAGTAAAGAAGAAGGTCCACTCAAGCAGCTTTTTTCCAATAGCTGTTAATTTACACTAGTTACATTATTCGGACTATTTTCCTCATCTTGTTGTACGCACCGTCCTTCTTCAGGTGCTAGGAATTTCGAACCTAATTCTTTATTACAAGTTATGGCTTCTGCTCGGATGAGCTTAAGTCACTGATGCCTCCTCAACAGGTGTTTACTCGTGCAACCAGACTGGCAACTGGGTCCCACCCATTCACACTCAAGTTAGCCAAATGCAGCTTCCTCTCTCACACTTCCCGCCTGTGGAACTCACTCCCGTATTCTTGCTTTCCTGACGGCTACAACCTCCAGAAATTTAAATGCAAAGTCAATACTCATCTATTAACCACTGGCCTCTAGCTCTCTCCCCACCCCTGTATAACCTTCCCTTTCTCTCCACCTATGTATCTGTCATCGCACCTGCTTTCTCAGCTTTCTATTGTTCCTTTCTAACTAGTTTGTACTCCTCACTCTTTTCTAATTAATCTTGTTACATTTATGTAACCCCCTGCAATTTAGTGGCGTTTCCGCCTTGCTCGGGGTAAAATAATTAAAAAAAAAATGGCGTATATAAACTCCATTCTTTGCCTAGAGCTTCTTTAGAAAGTCATGAGTTGTCTCCCTTTAAACCTGTAAGTTTATCACTGCTGTAGCCTGGTATTGAACTCACAACTCTTTGGGTAAAAATCACTGGAATTACCAGACGTCTATATCCATTGGGCCTTGTGTCCTAGCACCTAAATAAGGTTGGAGCATACAATGGCAGAAACGTCGTATAAATGGCAACTGTACTTTTTTATTTGTTTCCATTTTCCCCAAAACTTGGTTGTGATCACATGGTCAATCCATGTTACTTTTAACATCTTTATGTAGAAACTTATTTTGTTTGACTCAAGTCTTTTTTTCATCTGTGATGAGATTGTCCAGTATTCACAGCTATATAGGAGTACCGATATTAAATAATCATACAGTACACTGTTTCTAACGAAACTTGTCTGTTTCTTAATATTTTGCTTTTTTGAAAATCATTTTTCGCTATTCCAATTCGCATTCGGTATTCGGTGACGCATTTTCCGAGTTCTGTTAACATACTTCCGAGATATTTAAACTTTTTGTACCTGTTTGAATTTGGTATCGCCAATTGGTAGTCCGCATCATGGTCTGTACCTTTTTTTTTTTAAATCGTTTCTCCCCAAGCAAGGTGGTATCGCTACTGATGCGCAGGGGGCTACATAAGGGAGTAAAAGTTTTGGAAGGAGAAGAAAAAGTTTGGGTAGGAGGAATGTGAAGGCGAGATCGTACAACGGCCGAAACATCGTACAAATGGCAACGAAGATGAGGACAATAGTCCGAATAAATACTGATTTTCCAGAAATATACAGGAAAAAAATTGAAAGAAAAAAAAATTTTTTCTGACTTACATTTCGCCAGCAGCACATTGGGCTGTAAGCATTGGTCCCACATGTCAACACCCTATCGTTGTGAACAATTAACACTCTCACAAAGTTGTCACATTCATTCTGTGAAAAAGAAAAAAAATTCAGTTAAATAAGCCGATTAGGAAATTCAATGTTTTCTTCATCATTGATTATTTATTTACAATTTCTTGATATTTGGATTAAGAGGTCTGTACTAACGTTTAAGATTAATCTGGAAAACAGACATTATTCTGAGTGAATCTGGCATGTATTGGTCGGTCATTTTCCGTTTGCTTTTTGCACGAACAAGGAGGAAATCAAAGGCAGATTACCCTGCTTTGTTTTACCAGCCAATAACATGAGTAAATAAGGCGATAAAAAGCAGGAACGGTAAAAAGTCACAAAAAGAAATAGTGAAGAGAAAGAGAAAACAAAGAATGAGAAATGGAGATAAATGGAAAGAGAAGAAGATAGAATAGAGAATGAGAAAAGAGAGAAAGAGAGTGAGAAAATGAGTAAAAATGATGAGAAAGAGATAGTAAAGAATGAGAAAGTGATAGAAAAGAGTGACAAAGAAAGAAAAAAAGAATGAGAGATACAGAGAAAAGAACGAGAAGGAGAAAAAAGAACAAATAAAGAATGAGAAAGAGAGAGAAAGAGAGAGAAAGAATGAGAAAGAATGAGAAAGAGAGAGAAAGAGAGAGAAAGAGAGAGAAAGAATGAGAAAGAGAGAGAAAGAGAGAGAAAGAATGAGAAAGAGAGAGAAAGAGAGAGAAAGAATGAGAAAGAGAGAGAAAGAATGAGAAAGAGAGAGAAAGAGAGAGAAAGAGAGAGAAAGAATGAGAAAGAGAGAGAAAGAGAGAGAAAGAAAGAGAAAGAGAGAGAAAGAGAGAGAAAGAGAGAGAAAGAGATAGAAAGAATGAGAAAGAGAGAGAAAGAGAGAGAAAGAATGAGAAAGAGAGAGAAAGAGAGAGAAAGAATGAGAAAGAGAGAGAAAGAGAGAGAAAGAGAGAGAAAGAATGAGAAAGAGAGAGAAAGAGAGAGAAAGAGAGAGAAAGAATGAGAAAGAGAGAGAAAGAGAGAGAAAGAGATAAATAATAAAAGAATCAGCGAAGTTATTAGAAAAAGAAAGAAAGAAAGAACGCTACAGAGAAAAAAAGAAAAAGAGGCAAACGAAAACAAAAATAGAAAAAAGAGAGAATATTGAATGGAAAAGAGAACGAAAATAGTGCAAAAAACGAAATTAGAATAGAGAATAAAAATAAAGCATAAAGACTGAAAAGAAGATTGAATAAAGAAAGAGATCTTTATTATAAAGAGAGAAAACAAAAAGAAAACAGAAGAGAGAAAAATAGAGAAGGAAGTAAAAAGAACGAAAGAACAAAAATAGAAAGTGAAAAAAATTGTTTTCTTCGAAAGAGAGAAAAAGAGATAAAAGGATAAGAGAGAAAGCAAAAGAGAATGAGGAAGGAAGCAAAATGAACAGTACAAAAAAAAAAAAAAAGAAACTAGAGAGTTAGAAAATGAGAGAAAAAGGAGAATAAAGAATGAATAAGGAAAAACGAGAAACAAGAATTAGAAATAGAGAATAAAGAATGAGAAAGAGAAATACGGACCCATGAAGAGAGACTGAAAAAAGAGGTATGAAGTAAAAAAGAGAAAAATTGATGGTAAAGAGAGACAAAAAAGAGGTAAAATGAAAAAGAGAGAAATAAATGATAAAGAGAGATAGAGAGAGAAAGGCAGGAAAAGAAAAAATGAATGATTTAAAAAGACAGAAAAAAGAAGCACGAAGAAAAAAGAGAAAAATTAATGATAAAAAGAGACAGTAAAAAGTGATCAGAGAAAGAAAGGGAAGAATGTATGAGAAAAGAAAAATGAGTTAAAAAGCCAAAGAGAAAAATCAATGATAAAGAGAGATAGAAAAATAAGTAAAAGAGAGAAAAATCGATGATAAAAGAGAGACAGAAAAAATAAGTAAAAAGAAAAAGAAAAAATAATAACGAGACAAATAGAAAAAAGTGATTAAAAGAAAAAGAAAAAATATGAAAAAATTAACGTAAAAAGACAAGAAAATTAGAAAATGTGAAAAAGATTTTCCAATCGTCTTGCTATTTCCGAAGTGTGGTTTGCAACGTTCCTGCCGCTTAAATACTAGACACTCGAAAAAAAAAAAAGAGGTTTAAAAAGGTTCTGCACTGATGCTTGCTGCATATTTTGTACATTCGTTTCCTGGTCAAATCCACATCAATGCCGAATGACGTGCCCATATTTGGTCACGCATTTTTTAACCAAGTCATTTTTTTTTAAAATCATATCACCCCGAGCAAGGCGGTAACGCCACTGATGTGCAGGGGGCTACGTAAGAGTGAAAAGATTAGAAGAGAGAAAGCCAGAAACTACATCCTAAACAGGGAACAAGGGATTAGCCTCAACACCTGTTCAATAGACGTGGGTGGAGTGTGACCGGGCGATAGTTTAGTCTATCTACTCCAATTGAAAATAAAAAAAGAAAAGAGTGAAAAGATTGGAAAAGAGAAAGCCGGAACCACATATTAAACAGGGAACAAGGGATGATCCTCTACACCTGTTCAATAGACGTGGGTGGAGTGTGAACCGGGCGATATCTTAGTCTATCTACTCCAATTGAATATAAAAAAAGAAAAGAGTGAAAAGATTGGAAAAGAGAAAGCCGGAAACCACATCCTAAACAGGGAACAAGGGATGAGCCTCTACACCTGTTCAATAGACGTGGGTGGAGTGTGAACCGGGCGATAGTTTAATCTATCTACTCCAATTGAAAATAAAAAAAGAAAAGAGTGAAAAGATTGGAAAAGAGAAAGCCGGAAACCACATCCTAAACAGGGAACAAGGGATGAGCCTCTACACCTGTTCAATAGACGTGGGTGGAGTGTGAACCGGGCGATAGTTTAGTCTATCTACTCCAATTAAGTCATACTACAGATAAGAGACATGTCCTTAGCTTAAGTTATTGTACTGAATTTAATACATACCTTGGGAAGACCTTTGTTTCTACACAGGTCTCGTGTTGTATCTGATGGCGTCCAGTCAGCATGTTCTATAAATGTCAGGTTGTTTAATGATAATCTAAACACTCCATTCCTGTAAAATGAAAAGTTTAAAAAACAAATTAGTCTGTTAGTTCTTTTTAAAAATAATAGACATATATATTAATATATTTAGAATAATTGCATACACTTACAATACTGTTCATGTTTAAGATATTAATAATAATTTCTCGAAAGACACTATTCCCCTCATAAACTTTTTAAAAAATGTTAAACAATGCCCCAACCTGTGATGGACATGGGGCAGAAATGGATCGTAATTTTAATGTCTCTAAAACGATACTGCTCTCCTCTAACCACCATCGAGAAACTATCCTTAATACCATAAGAATTGATGACGCTAGTCTCATGGAGAACAATACTCTGCGCCTCATTGGCCTCAATCTCTCAATCGACCTGACGTGGAACGACTACCTCGAAGCTATATCTGCATCTAACTGCTAGGAAGGTTGGGTTAATGCGTCGGGCCAGTAAGTTTTTCTTGTCAGAGTCCATCTAGCACATTTATAAATCTATCATTCATCGGCTCATTGAATACTGTTGCCATATCTGGTCGGGTGCTCCTACTATTCACCTCGAGGTGCTCAATAAAATCTACTTAAGGATCTGCAGTGCAATCGATCCTGACTTAGCATCTCAACATCATCTTCTTTCTCATCGTGATGTGGCTTTCCTCTCTCTCTTTTATAAAAATATTTTCATGGCAATTGTTCTAACGAACTTTTTTCTTTGGTGTCACGACCACGTGAATTTACGCGAGCTACGAGATCATGATGAGACATTGTTCTTTCAATGTCGAAACAAAATGCATGTAGTTTGTACATGCTCTAAAGTATAATTTATAATAAATATTCATTGCTTTATTTCTATATTGAGCACTGCTTTAAATTAATGTTTTCAACGTTGCAATTATTTTCTTCGTTCCTTTTTCATTTGTATATATATATATATATATATATATATATATATATATATATATATATATATATATGTCAGTTGGAATCAAATAAGGATCAGAATTCAACAGAAGATAAAGAGTAAATACGTAACATTTTTCACTTTTACTAAAGCATTGTCAGAGATATGGGGAAAAAGAACTCTCAATCTCTGACAAAGTTTTAATAAAATTGATAAACGTTTCCTATTTGTTCTTTAACTTATCATATAAGAATACTTTAAAGTCATTTAATTTTAAATGTTTCCTATTTAAAAAATAGAAAACAGATAGTGAATAATCAACAGAAGTTTAATATGATTAGAAGTTATTTGCCCTTTTTATGTTTGGACTATCGTATTTATATCAACAAACATGAAGAAAATATTCCGAATATAAATAATATAAATAGATATCAGCTTATTTAGCCGAAATGACATACAAATTTCATAAAAATCAGTTAAATCTTGTAGACATAACGACAAATATCCTCCAATAGGCAGGAATACAATCATACATTTCTATAGACAAATATAGGATAAATATATTATGGTTATGGATGTGCGTAGTGGTACAGTGGATATCGGCTCCGAACGAGAAACTGGGAAGCCGAGTTCGAATTCCAGTTGAATCCATTGTATTCACTTACGCTCAAATACCCTTGGGAAAGGTATTAATCCGTCTCTTTCCTCCAGTTATGGGTTAAATAACAGGACAGATTGGGTTCTATAGCCTTGATCTGCAACCAATCTACCGCAGAAAGCAATAGCAACCTACTGCGGGATAATCTTCTGCCCAGTCAGTCATGTCTCTTTCTAGACATGATCGCCCAAGCGTGTATCACGTATGGCACTTAACTGACTGATATTATGGTCGGATTGTCAACAAAAAAATTAAACAGGCAAAAGGAGAGATATATCAATAAGTAATTACAAAAATAACTGTAGAAATATAAATTCTTAAAAAAAAACGCCTTCAAATTATAGCGTTTTCCATTGATATGAATTGAATGGTTGGTTGATTTTGTTTAGCGGTATATAATGCCGAAATCTAAATATTTTGAACAATTTTATGGCTTCAATTAAATATATTTTGAACGCAGTTGTTTGCCTTCAACTAAAGATTTGTTTAATAATTTCACCCCAAACAAGCAGTTCTACTGCCACTGGTGCACAGGGAGTTACATTGGAGGAAAGGGCTGAGAAAGAGAGACAGGTTATAGGGGGTGTCAGGAAGTGGGCAAGAGGAGAATGAGAATACTGGTGTGATGAGAGTGGAGTGGACGGAGAAAAGAGCATGAGAGGAAGGATGCGAGTCAGTGAGATATGAGATGACAATTGACCTTACATTTAATTCTTGGAAATTGTAGCTGTCAGGGAAGCAAGTATATGGAAGGGAATTCCACAGGCGAGAAGTGTGAGAAAAGAAGTTGTGAAGTAAAAGTTGCGGTGACATTTTATTGGTTTCACTGTAAAAGGGTGGGACCTAGTTGCTAGTCTAGTAGCTCGAGTAAATTCATACATACGGGACACCAGTGAGCTAAGTTTATTGGACAGAAGCCGTGAAATTATTTGCAGAAGAGACACAAGGAAGCCACATTATGCCGGTGAGAGAATGACTGCAGCTGAGCTGCTAAGTCAGGATCAATCACATTACAGATTCTTTGTTGGATTCTGTCAATAAACCCGAGGTGAATAGCAGGGGCACCCGATTAACTCTGGCAGCAGTATTCAATACACGGACAGATGGTAGATTTATATATGTGCAAGATGGATTCAAACGGAAAAACTTCCTGGCCCTACACAGTGAATCGACCTTCTCAGCCGCAGATTTAGCTATGGATTCGATATAGTTATTCCACTTGAGGTCTGCTGATAGAGTTAGGCCGAGGAGGAGCAGTGCTTTGCTTACAGTGAGGCTAGCCTAATCCATGCTAATGGAGGGGTAGGAACGATTGTCTGTGATTATTAACAGATAGCAGCTTCGTTTTGGAAGCGTTAATTGTAGTGTTGATTCTTTTGATTTCAAATGTATTAAAGGTCATTTTGCTATAAATATGTATTCTTGGTAATTTTTATATAATAATCTGCTGCGTGGATCATTACTATAAAAATGTATTTTAATACTTTAATAGTGTTTTACTTTTTTTGCGGGGTCACTATTTGCCCAGAGCTGGGACCCTAATAGATGCTATTGACCCAGATCAGGGTGACCCGAGGAACAACAGCAATTAAGTGGTGGTTCTACGCGCCTAAAAACATCCAGTCTCCCAATCCGACGCCTTGCTACTGGATGTAGTTTATCGTCATACCCAGGACTAGATATATATTAGAATTATTATATTGACCCAATTGCTAGGTCAGCTACTTGGAAAGTTGATTCACCTGTCGTAGTAAGCAATTTTTCATGCCAGAATCTATCTTGCGTTTTTAAAAAACTATTTTCAACTGAATATTGCTGTCACATCTGGTGCTTCTGCTATGAAAATATTTGCGATGAAGACAGGAAAAAAATCACGTCACGTCAGGAAGAAAGTTACTAAAATCGGGATGCCAGGTCAGGATCGACTACCTACAGACCTTTATTTTAATTTTATCAAAAATTTGGCGATATATATATATATATGGTGAGGTCTAGGGGATGTCCGTTGTGGTGCAGTAGATATCAGCTCGGAACGAGAAATCGAAGAGCCAGTTTCGAATTTCTGTTGAATTCGTTGCGTTCACATAACTTTGGGAAAGGTATCAATCTGTCGCTTCTCCCTCCATTTATAGGTTAAATAGCCGGAGAGATTGGGTTCTATAGCCTTGGTTGGCAACCAGTCTAACGCAAAAAAGTAATAGCAGCTTACTACAGGAAAATCTTCTGTCCGATCAGGCACGTTTTGAAAGAGACATGATCACCCAAGTGTGTGTCACGTATGATACTTAACTGACTGATAGTAGGGGCACCTGACTAGATATGGACGCAACTTTCAATGTGCGGATAAATTATATACCTATGTATAAATGTGCATGACAAATTTTGGTGAGATACATTGTCTGGCAAGGCGCTGAAAGACTAACTTTCCAAGCGGTAGACCTAGCATTTGGTTCAATATAATCACCCCATTTCACGTCTATCCTGGAGGTTAGCATCAACCATGTTGAAGACACGCAGAAAAGTTTTTTATGAATATTAAATGAAATCAGTTTTTTTTTAAGGCGTTAAAATTTATATGCTATTCCAGTTTTATTTAATTCTTATTTATCTATCTTTATTTTATTTATTTAATTTTATTTAAAATATTGTACCGTTTTCGTACATTTTCTTCAGTTCCAATGCTTGAAACATAATTTTAAAGAATGTCTTTTAATCTTATTTTATGGTTTAGTTGTTTAGTCTAAGAAGTCTGGATGTGGCTGTAATTGGAACTTGTTTTCATTTTTGCATTTGGAAATAATTTTTGAACTACTTAAATTTTTATATTAAAATAATATTTATATTAAAATAAATTTTTATTCTGGGCGTCCATAAAGTTCATGTGTACTTGAAAAAGTTTATAACTTTATTTGTGTTTGTAATAAAAATAATCTGTAAAAATGTTATAAAGCTTAATGTACCTACTTTTAAGTAAGGTTATTGAATAATAATAATTGTTAAATTTGCAACAATTTTTAGATAAGTAAAAAATATTTTCTTTTTTTAGAATCAATTTGATCCATGGCTTCAACTGAGAAAAAAGTAAACTGTGTCCTTTGATTGGCTGAACTGAAATCTACATGTGAAAACAATTGTGTATGCAACCAAACCGAGTTCATTAGATTTTAAAGCTAAAATAACTAATGTGATTTCAGGCATTACTGGAAATCAGTTGGCAAATGTTTTCCGTGACCTGCAAAATCGTATTATCCATTGTATTGCTAATGATGGAGGATATGTGGAAACTTAAATAAAATTTCAATAAAACCTTAAGAAATATAGATTTACTTCTTTCTAATCCTTTTTACAAATTATTTTTATCGCAAGTACAAATAAAGTTATAAATTTTTAAAAGTGCACACGGATGTTATGGACAACCTGTATTAAAATAAGTTTTTATATTAAAATAAGTTTTATATTAAAAGAAGTTTTATATTAAATTAATTTTTATATTAAAATAATTCTTGAACTACTTACATTTTAGTGTTGCGAAATATCACCATCAGACACTCCGTTCGATGGGGTGCGTTGAATTCACTTATACAATAAGTGAATATTTACGTAGCAGATAATACAAATATTAATAAACAATAATGTTAATTCTACGACCAAGTCAACCATCCGTCCGTGCATGGAGTACTGCTGCCATTTATGGTCAGGTGCCCCTGCCGTTCTCCTCAGTGTTCTTGACAAGCTCCAAAGAAGAGTCTGTAATGTGATAGGTACTGATCTGGCGACTCGTCTGCAGCCACTTTCCCATCGTCGAAATGTGGCCTCCCTCTGTCTCTACTATAAATACTTTCATGGCTTTTGCTCGGATGAGCTTAAGTCACTGATGCCTCCTCAACAGGTGTTTAACGCAGACGACAATTCTACTCCTGCAGCTTCCTCTCTCGCACTTCCCGCCTGTGGAACTCACTCCCGTATTCTTGCTTTCCTGACGGCTACGACCTCCAGAAATTTAAAAGCAAAGTTAATACTCACCTACTAACCACTGGACTCTAGCTCTCTCCCCTCCCCTGTATAATCTTCACGTTCTCTCCGCCCATGTATCTGTCATCGCACCTGCTTTCTCAGCTTTCTATTGTTCCTTTCTAACTAGCTTGTACTCCTCACTCTTTTCTAATTAATCTTTTTACATTTATGTAACCCCCTGCACATCAGTGGCGTTTCCGCCTTGCTCGGGGTGAAATGATTAAAAAAAAAAAAAAAAAACTTAACAATGGGGGCGTGTTGTGATCCTCTTATTCTGCTATCTATTTAAATAAATATGCGAGCGAATAAGAGAAATAATGATGATGTAAGAAGGTTAAACGAGAAAAGAAGTGATGTGAGGAAGAATAAAAGAAATCTGACTGTGTTGTGATTATGACTGTCTTTGCCAGCTGAATATATATTTACCTAAACTAAAAGGTCGTATAATCATCTTTAATTAATTTAACCACTTGAGAACTCCTCTTAAGTTTTTGAGTGTTGCATAATGCCGCGTATATATTATTAATTAGTAGTCAACTAATTTAAACCAGGTTTAAAAGAAAAATGATATTCAGCACAAACACACACGCAGACATCTTCTCGAAAAGACTGCACATATATATATATATATATATATATATATATACGCTTGATATGGAAAGAGTGGGGGTTAGAATAGAATGAGGTACAAATGGAAAATAGGAAGAATAAAACGGAAAAGATCTTACGTGCATTAAAAGAAAATTAAAAAAATACAAGTTTGTTTTTAAGGTTAATATATGAATCATAAAATAATTATGCTTGTTCCTTCTTTAGTTAGTTACTATATGAGCTTTTCCTTCTCCTATATCTTTTTAAACGTTACTCTCCTCAGCCTTTCTCTCACCTTTGCCAAACGGAAGGGTAGTAAAGAGTGAGAGAGTAGGAGGAGAAAGTCTATAGCATATAGTAAGCTGTGTCTATATGTGTGTGTACTGTAAAATATAGTAAAAATAGGTAGGCTTGTTGTCGTATTCCGCGACCTAATAACGGAATTTCTGGCCTCTTTTACACCCTTGGCCATTACTCAGTTGGTCTTTTCTGTTTACAATGGAAACAGGAGCCTTTAAAGTAGCTTTAATTATTTTTAAATTTTTTTAATTCCTTCTAACATTTTCGAAATTTTATCAAAACGTTTTGTTTTGTTTTGAGTTAGCGGCTAAAGAAACCTTACGACTGTTTTACAATGGTTGCATCATCCACCCTCTTTCGGTGACAAATACATTAATTTGGAAATTCTCGCAAAAATCAAATAATTGTCGGATTTTAATGAAAATATCAGTACTCATTTACAAATGAATGAAATTATTTTTTAAACTATTATTTTTTAAAAGTCTTGATAAAAGTGTTTACAATTTCGATTAATAATAAAACGACTTTTATTAAACCTTTCAATTTTAGATAGGCAATATAATCATCAATGTTGCGCAAGACATGCTACAGCTCGTTTGACAAGAGCTAAACTACCGACTTGACGTGTGTCATGTCCCAAGCGGTGCGCATATTGCAAATTGTGAAACTTTGTGAAACCGGTTATAAAGCCTACATCTTTTTAAGCATCTTTTTCGAATTTTGGTCGATATATCGTTTTTTGTTCAAAATGAACCCTATTTAGTTTTTTTTTTTTTTTTTTTTTGGAACGTATAGTTACTCCGATTTTCCATTTTAAATTATCTCAATTTTTTTTTTCGGGGGATATCTTGCATAATTTCATGCGCCTCTATTTCTAAATAAAACCCTATACTTTCTTTTTAAAGACGATTTTCGATTTTGCTTAAAAATATTTTAAGATTAACATTTCAACATTAACATTTTGTCTTTTAAGAAAGAATTAAAAAAAACTTTCCAGTGCAAAATTGCCCTAAAATTTTCTGTCTTCAAAAGAATAAAATTGAGTCATGGTTGAAAATCTGGGATTTTTATGAACAGCTAACCTTTTACTATTAACCAGAGATTAAGAGAACCCCGCTTCCACCAGTTCTTCACACGCTCATCTTCAAATGACACAACTTGGACGGGTTTTGTATTCTAACTTTCATGCAAAAATGACAATTGGGATTGGTAACAATGGTATTCGGTTCTTTGAAAGCAGAATATATGGAAATTCTTCTCCACCCAGTTGACACTTATTACACTAGAAGTATTCTTTCCAGGACAGTAGAGTAGGTTAGATGTGAGAATCTGAAAAAGTCATGAATCTACCCAACTCTTTCAGAGTAGCGACCAGGGAAACCTTTAAAGTAGGGACTAGAACAATGTAAATTTTATCCATTTTTTAATCATTTCACACCAAGCAATACAATAAAACTCACTAAGATACAAAAAGTCATAGAGAACGAAAGAAACAGAGGATAATTCAAGAAAGAGGGCTTCAAGAGGCCAGAATATTGCGATTAACACTCCATTTAAAATTTTAAAATTCATAGAAAACTAGAAGAGACTTCCACATGCGAGTGAAAACATTATTAACATAGAAGTTATGGTTACAACTAGCAATTCCAACAGTAAAATTACGAAACATATCTACCAATCTATTACTACGCTTACATTCATGAAGCCTGGGTACCAAACATCGTCAGAACAATTGACGGGAAAATATTTATAGAGATATTACGTAGAAGTTACGTAGAAGTTTCAGAATGTTTCTGAAATCAAAATCAGATCAGAGCCTATAATGTTGCCGATTCTTCTTTGAATTTTATCAAGAATTTCTAGATATAAAACAGAAGCACCAGATCCAAAGTAGCAGCAATATTCACTATGCAGACGGATGATATATTTATAATTTTGAAAGATAGATTCTGGCGAGTACGTCTAATACAAAATTGTGAACCCACTTTATTTAGTGGGGTTCTGAAAATGCAAAATTGTAGTATAGAAAACATCAGAGATTGAAAGTGCGTAATGTTAAAAAAAACAGTTATTTCCAATCTGCATATATACCAAACTTTTGTTCCTGATTAGGAAATAATTATTTTGTTAACATGGTAGCCATGTAGTTATCTCCCTTTAACTTAATTCTTTAAGTTATTTTTTCACCACTGCTGTAGCCTGGCATTGAACTCACAACTCTTTGGGTCAAGTTGCTGGAATTAACCAACGTATATATCCATTGGGCTATGTGTCCAGAAGTGGTATCACACAGAGAATGAGAATGGTATACCCGAGTGATCGAAATAAAGGGTTCGGCCTGAAATTCCTAGAACATGAAGAAAGCCGGAGCGTACAAAGGCCGAAACGTCGTAAACATGGCAACAAAGGTGACAAATAATGTAAATTCCAGAAGTTTAAATGTAAGGTCAATAGACACCTCCTAACACACTAACTCGCTCCCATTCTTTCAAACACTCTAACCATCTGCCCAACCCTCATCCTCGGTATCCTTACCCATCTGTCACCTTCCTTCTGACATTTCCTACATCTAACCACTCCTCCTCTTTACCTTCCCCTATGTAGCCCCATGCGCAATAGTGGCAATGGAATGCCTTGCTTGGGGTGAAATGATTAAAAAAAAATACCATCTCGTCTCAAAAATATAGACAGAAACGAGTCTTGTTAAAAATTATAAAATTAAAAAAGAATATTCACTACGAGCAACTAATTAAAACTCAGCGAATATTGTTATGGTTATTCTCTAATCTGATTTACATCCGAAAAATATGTTATTTTGTCTGAAAAACTATTTAGATGTTCATGGCTTTTCTCAAAATGCCAGAATTCTGGGTAGACTAAACTATCGCCCGGTTCACACTCCACCCACGTCTATTGAACAGGTGAAGAGGCTCATCCCTTGTTTCCTGTTTAGGATGCGGTTTCCGGTTTTCTCTTTTCCGATCCTCTCACTTTTTTTTCAATTGGAGTAGATAGACTAATCTATCGCCCGGTTCACACTCCACCCACGTCTATTGAACAGGTAAAGAGGCTCATCCTTTGTTTCCTGTTTAGGATGCAGTTTCCGGTTTTCTCTTTTCCGATCCTCTAACTCTTTTTTTTTTTCAATTGGAGTAGATAGACTAATCTATCGCCCGGTTCACACTCCACCCACGTCTATTGAACAGGTGAAGAGGCTCATTCCTTGTTTCCTGTTTAGGATGCGGTTTCCGGCTTTCTCTTTTCCAATCTTTTCACTCCTATGTAGCCCCCTGCACATCAGTGGCGTTACCGCCTTTCTCGGAGTGATATGATTAAAAAAGAAATATTTATATCTTATCTAGAAATGTAACTTATTTCTATTTAAACTCTTATTTGTCTTTTTCTTTTTGGTCTGTGCATAGGGAGGTTATACAGTTTTTTTGTTTTTGTTTTTTTGTGTTTTGGGGGGGGGGGCATATCTCCTTTGAGTTTTTATCGAATAACATATGTTGACATACATTTTCAATACTCAACATTTTCAATCGCCCAACATTTGCTGTTCAGAATCTCATCGCCCATCCAACAGCTGAAATCGGCCACCGCTGGCTGATACTGCCCAGGCTGGAAAACCCTGGTTTAAACTAAAGCCTCGCAAATTATTTTCCTCGGTGATTTACTGTAGTCTGTTGAGCCACTACCGAAGCTCCTAGAATGATCAGAAATATTACCTCTCTCTCTCTCTCTCTCTCTCTCTCTCTCTCTCTCTCTCTCTCTCTCATAGTGTCCTGGGTAGAATGATAAAGTACGTCCTGCGGCAAGGCATCTAATCGGGAGGTTTTGAGCAGCGTGAAAACATTTGTTTATTGTTGTTTTTCCCATGTCCTCCATGACTGGTTGCACCCGTTAGGTTCCCTACTCTGGGATAACCCAACTATAAATAGTTAACCCCATCAAAACAATATGCAAAGAGGACAATGAATGCCTACAAAACATTTTTGAAAAAGAAATTAAGAATGCTCTGAAGAGAATTAAATTTCGGCATTAAATACTCCATAAGATATGCCGCTAAACAAACAATGGCACTGATTAATTTTCCTGTAAGGTCAAAATATAATTCTCTAAAATGACCAATAATTTTTTATAGTAAAATGTCTATATTTTTATTGCAGAACAAAAATGATGTATTGCCTACATTGTCAAAAAAAAAAAAAAACGAAAAGTAAAAAATTGCTATAATTAATTTTATTTCTTGTGAAAAAAAAGTTTTACTTGTTTGATTTTATTAGATTATTTGGGTTTTATAATATATATATATATATATGCGGAAATTAACGAAGATTAACGAAATTGGTTATAAACAGCCGATAATTTAAAATGAATTGTTTGAACATTAATTTCCGTAAAATGTTTACATTTGTTGACATTACGATGCATTTCAGAGAAGATATAGTTATTACGATGAATCGAAAATTGTGCTATATAGGCTTGATTTGACTTCGTCTTACTATTTAGAATAAGTTTTCGACAGTTTAAATACAAGACTTAATTTTAAAAAAAAAGTTTCAGCATTAAATTGCCAATGGTTTGATATGCCTTAAAACGAAACAAATCAAATTAAACCAAATTTTCTCTCTCTAATATATATTTTCATTATTATATGCTTAAATTTGAAAGCTGATTCTCACATTTTTTATCTGAAACAAGCTTTTGTATGAACTTTCAGTAATTGCCCTTCTAATTTTGTTATATTTCAAATGCTTTAGTCACAGATATTTTTTTATTTGATAAATAATAAATACTACATTTATGAATACTGATTAAGTATTCTGTTTTCATTTCTATTTCTAATAGCAGACAGAAGGCATGAGAGCTCTTGGATAAGAAGCAGTTGTAAACGCCCATGGTTATTGGAATTTTAATATATTATTACTTCATATCTACCAAACTGACCTGTCAATTTGTTTTTATTTCACATTGAAAAAGGCAGCTGTAATAACTGTTTGAGCTCATCCTACTAAACACTGAGTCCTGGGTATGACAGTAGACTGCATCCGGCAGCAAGGCCTCTGATTAGGAGGTTGTAAGAAACATGGAACCACCTCTTAATTGCTATTGTTCCCAGATTCACCCTGACCCAGAGTGGTAGCACCTGTTAGGGTCCCAGCTAAAGACAAATAGTTAACTACCAAACTCGGGTCAAAATACTATGAAAGTAAAGAAATAGACTTTTATAGAAAAATATCCATTTTTGAAGGAAAAACATTATTACCAGCAATACATTTTATAATACAAAACTAGAACACATCGTCAGTTTTCTAAAATAAAATAAAAAATTCATCAAAATCTGACTAAATCAATCTTTTCACCATAACCAAACATGAAAAAAAATACCTTAAACCCCCAGATTTAAAGCATTAAATAACCCACAGAGGTTAATATGCCGTTAAACAAAACTCAAACTCAAACTAAACACTGCTTGCTACAGCTGACTAGTTTTCAGAATGTAGTCGGGACGTGAAGACAGTTTGTAAGATCACTGTATAATAAAGTTTTGTGTTGACAAAAGTAGGCATCAGAACGGTTCGTTACCCTCCCTACAGTTCAAACTTTGCTCTCTGCAACTTTTGCTTGCTCCCTAAGCTGAAGGGGAGCATCAGAAGCAGTCATTTTGGTGACATTCAGCTGAAGGAAGCTATTACAATAGGGCAGGTATTGCACTCAATTTTTAATTTGGGTTTCGGGGTTTCGTTCCCAGGCCCATCTCGATCAGGGTGGTAGTACGATTTAGGGACCTTGCTATGAGTAAATAGTGAAGCGCCAAACAAAAATCAACAATATATTTTATAATAAAATAACCAACAATACATTTTTAAAGCACAATGACAATAAATACATAGAAATAGATTTTATCTTTAAATTACCAACAATACATCTTATTATTTACAAAATATATAACATAAAATATAATTTTACTCTGAAAGTATAAAATTATTTACAAAATATATGAAATTGAAAACATAAAATTGCATAAAAATATTTAGATTTCGGAATTAAATAACCCACAGAGATGTTGATAAGCCGCTAAGCAAAATCAACCAGTCAGCCAACTTTTTAGCATAATTCTAATGGTCACATATTTTTTATGCTTTGCATATGCTCTAAACACTCATTAAAAAAAAAAAGAATGATACATTGATTTAAATAATTTAATGCTAAGAAATTTGGTTCACTGTGTCGTGCTGGACAATTTTCTCTTCAGAATCTATCTTACATATCTATCAGTCTACATGCTTAGAATATTGCTGTCACATATGGTCCGGTGTTCCTGCATTTTATCTAGAGAACCTTGAAGAAGAATCTGCAATATTATTGGTCCTGATCTGGCGTCTCGGCTTCAGTTACCGCCGTACGGTTGCCTTTTCTATAAATTTTGTACAAAATATCTGTAGTTGAAAACATAAAGGTACATACATAAAATATACATATCATCACCTCTAATAACCATGCACACACAATTATGTACATGCACAAAAGCTGAGTATCATATACCTTGTATTCAATTGCGAAAGTAGAATAACGTATATCATATTTTGATTACTTTGAAGCTACAAGAAAATTAATTTTTACAATTAATTACAATTTTTTATAATTAAATGGAATATCAGGAGTTGAGCGTTAAATATAAAAATCGATTATCATAGATAATATTTGTAATCGTCAATTACTTATTCCGTGTTTTAATTTCCATTTTTTGATTATAAGAAAACGAATCTCCATTGAAATCAAATGAAAATACTCGATAATCTCACGTATCGTTCATCATTTATATTATATTAATTCGTTTCTACACATAATACACATAATACATAATACATAACATCTAAAACAGAATACCTCCTATGAATTACAAATCTAGAAATATTTAACAAACTATAATTGTTGTGGTATGAGTTAAACTGAAATTAAACAATATAGCAATAAGTATCTAAACCCGTGAATCCAACCTATTTGATAATATCACTAGAGGTCATCCTACTCAATCCACGTCATGTGGATCTAACTTGTTTAACTATAGTCTCAAGGATCCCTCATTGCAGCTCCGCAAGTCTACCTTAATTCTTGTCCTCTCAATCCAGTCTATTTAATTATGACTCTGCACATCCAACCGATTCCTTTAAAGCCTTGTGAATCGAAAAGATTTTCACTTCTAGTCTCGTGGATTCAACCAGTTCAGTTTTTGCTTTGTGAATTCAAACTGTAATTATACCTCTTCTGATCCTACACATTCAGTCATAGGACTGAGGATCTAATAATTATATCTCTACGAATCAAACTTAGTTCTAGTTCAGTAAATCCAACCTGTTAAATTCGACACTCGCTTAACTTCCGATTGACGGTTTGCCCTGTTATGACTTTTTTCAGAGTATAATTGCAAAAATATTAGCGAACCAGAAGAAAGAGGCGCCAATCGTGTCCCTGGAGGCGAATCAAGGAAGAGTCGCACATTTAGAAGTCAGTTCGCAATATGAGCGTGATTGATCACGAAAGACTGAAAAACAGTAAAATGATATGAAGTAACATTTTTAAATAAAATTAAGAAAAAAAGATTCTTCCAAGAAAATAGCATTAAATTGATATATTTGGGGATATAAAAAGTCATAATATCTTAGTATGGTTTCCATTGGGGCGAACTATAGCGTCAACACGACGAAAGATGAAAGTAAGGGTTTAACAATAGTCAAACTTGTAGCAATGCAATGTCTTAATCAGCGAGAAAATAGTTGCTGCAAGGGTAGTGTCATAGGATATTTCACCTACTGGTATATCAGGTAATATATGGGCTCTAGTAAAATAAGCCACTTATCATTTAACGAATTACCTGTTTAACGAGCCCTGGTATACGGTCGTTTATAAAATATCCCACCCAAAATCCAACCAGTCGGTATTTATTTTAAAATCATTTCTAAGCAAGGCAATAAAACCACTAAGATGCAAGGGGTTGCTGGGTGATAGATGTGAGAAAAATTCACTTCTTCTTCTTCTTCTTCTTTGTGCCTTGTTCTTTCAGGACGTAGGCGATAATGGCTTTCCATGTCTCCCTATCCCTGGTGGCTTTTAGCACACTTTCTCCTGTTACATCACGCAGCCCCCGTTCCATCATCCACCTACTCAGGCCCTCCAAATATGTTATCCGCCGCTTTCTCCTGTCTCTTTAACCCTCTATATGGCCTGTTATCAGGTTCTCCAAGCCCTCCTTCATCATTGCATGTCCCAGGAACTTCAGTTGTCTCTTCCTGATGCCCACTATTAATTTTCTTTTCGTTGAAGAGGGCAAAACACTAAAAGAAGAATTTAGAAGACACAAGATAATGATTGACATTGAATTTCAATTTTTGAAATTAAAGCTGACTGGGGAGCGAGAAATCCAACATGCGAGAAGTGTGAGAGAAAAAACTATTAACGGTTACATGTAACTATTTCGACTGTAAAATGATGAGACCTTGCCGTCAATTTATTACTGCGCTTAATTTAATAAAGTCGAGGTATCATAGAAGTTCATCAGAACAATTACCATGGTAGAATTTATAGAAAAGGCAACGAACGAGTTTAGAGGTGAACGCCTTGTTTCTTGTTTAGGAAGGAGTTCCAGGTTCATCCCCTTTCTTCGGTCTTAGTGTTAGTTCAGCTGGAAGCTCTTTGCAGTTACGGAGTATGGTGGCAACGTCTTTACATTCTGAGGGTACCGGGTTGGCAGTTTCCTGGTTGCTGTTTCCGACTGGTAATTAGGAGCCCGAACTCTTGCGTAGCGTCTTGAGAGGCTGCTCTGATCAACAGTTGAATAATACCGGGGTTCTTGTAGTGCCATATCGCGCATGGATGGGCGTCCCTGCATGAACGTTCGGTGGGCAACCCCGAGGCCACATTATGTTGTAGGCTCTTCTATAAATACTTTCACGGCTTCTGCTCCGATGAACTTAGATCACTAGTGCCCCCTAAATACGAATTTGAAAGAGATACTAGATTAGCAACTAGATCCCACCCTTTTACACTGAAACCGATAAAATGCAGCCGTAACTTCTACTCCAACAGTTTCTTTCCTCGCACTTCCCGACTGTGGAATTCTCTTCCAAACGATTGCTTCCCCGACGGCTACAATCTCCAGGAGTTTAAATGTAAGGTCAATAGACACCTCCTAACACACTAACCTGCTCCCATTCTATCAAACACTCTTCCCATCTGCCCAAATCTCATCCTCGGTATCCTTACTCATCTGTCACCTTCCTTCCTGACATTCCCTATGTCTAACCACTCCTTCTCTTTACCTTCCCCTATGTAGCCCCATGCGCAATAGTGGCAGTGGAATGCCTTGCTTGGGGTGAGATGATTAAAAAAAAAAAAAACTAAATACGGTATAATGGTGGAAAAGTGACTACAGCTGAGATAAGATAAGTTTTAGGACCGATAAGACTGCAGATTCTTGCAGAGTCCCTAAGGTTATTGTACGTTGTACGTTTCCTTAGAAATTAAAAGGTATAAATAAATTTTTAAAATTATATAGAATTTACTTTTACTTTATTTACATTTCGAAAGATAAAAGAATGTAGCGAATATAAAGTACTGTGCAAAAGTATTAGGACAAGAACATTTTTTTATCTTTTATGAGGCATCAAAATAAAGTTTAAAATCACCCCTGTCCTAATACTTTTGCACACTGCCGGTAGTGGGCGAAAGTATTAGAACAGTGGTGATGTTCCTAAAAACCTCACTGAAATTCAAATACAGAGTGAAAAGCCAAACCTTTGTTAAAATTATTTAACTAAAAAGGAAGAGAAACGAAGGTTTCAGAATTTGAATTGGCCCCTACACAGCCCTGATCTCAATCCTATTGAACATCTGTGGGATATTTTGGTTACAAAAATTGATAAATCTAATTTTACTTCGCAAGACACACCTTGGGAACAAATATAAGCTGCTTGACAGCAGATACCATTAGATACATTGAAGAAGATTGTGATGTCAATGCCTGACAGAATGAAGGCTGTGATCAAAGAAAAAAGGCTATTATACTAAGTATTAAATATATTTTCTAACAAGCATTTTTCTTGTTAAAGCATTTGTTGAGCAAATCAAATAAAATTATTTTAATTAAATTATTTATTTTCTGTCAATATGTCTAATAAAAGATGAAATAGTTCTTGTACTAATATTTTTGCACAGTACTGTAAATCTAATTTTTGAATCTGTTTATTATGTTTGTTGTTCTGTAAATTACGGGAATCTACCTGAGTAAGACCATAATTACCCGCATTTTTGCCAAGAAATAATATTAGACAGATTTTCATCTAATATAAACCTTCAGAAATTAAACCAGGGCAAAACACAAACGCTGTATACGCATCGTACGCCTGAAATAGAAATCACCTTCCGTTTAGAAATCAGCTGATTTAGTGACAAATTAGTTAGGACGAAACCCGGTTTAAAAAAAAAACAAGTTTGTAAAATTCTTTTGTTCGCTCTTCATTATTCCAGGGATTATTTTTATCAAGGTTTCTTTTTTTTTAAATTATTTCAAAAAAATAAAATAAAATAAAAAACATCTGCTATGACACATATTTGAACAACTGCTATGGTATATGAACGTCTTCTAAGGCATCTGCACATGTGAACATCTACTATGGTATCTGCACAACAGAATATCTGATATTGTCTCTGCTCATCGTAACAACTCATTGGTCTTTGCATATCTGAATATTTACTATCGTCTCTGCACATCTAAACATCTGCTATGGTATCTACACATCAGAACATCTGCTATGGTATCTGCACATCTGCTATAGTTTCTGCACATCTGAACATCTGCTATTCTTTCAGCACATCTGAACATCTGCTATATATCTGAATCTCAGAACATCTGCTATTGTCTCAGCATACCTGACTGAACATCTGCTATGGTATCTACAACTCTGCTATGGCTTCTGCATATCTGAACATCTGCTACTGTTTCATCCCATCTGAACATCTACTATAGTATCTGAACATTTGTTATGGAATCTGCACATATGAACATCTGCTATGGTATCTGAACCTCAGATCATCTGCTAATGTTACAGCACATCTGGACATCTGCTATGATACCTGCACATCTGAACATCTGCTATGTTATCTGCACATCTGAACAGCTGCTATGGACTATGCACATCTGAACATCTGCTATATATCTGAACCTCAGAACATCTGCTATTGTTTCAGCATACCTGACTGAACATCTGCTATGGTATCTACAACTCTGCTATGGCTTCTGCATATCTGAACATCTGCTACTGTTTCATCCCATCTGAACATCTGCTATAGTATCTGAACATTTGTTATGGAATCTGCACATATGAACATCTGCTATGGTATCTGAACCTCAGAACATCAGCTATTGTCTCAGCACATCTGAACATCTGCAATGATACCTGCACATCTGAACATCTGCTACGTTATTTGCACATCTGAACAGCTGCTATGGACTATGCACATCTGAAAATCTGCTACGATCTCCGTACACCTCAACATTTGATATGGTATCTACACATTTGAACATCTCATATGATCTCTGCAAATATGAACATCTGTTATGGTCTTTGCATATCTGAACATCAGCACGTCTGCTATGGTGTAATAAAAATGGTTAACAGAGAAATTTAACGATTAAATAACATCAACTGTCTTCTAATGCAAGAAGTGCAAGCGTAAACATCTATTGATACCAACAAAATCGATTGTAATGTTAGAAATTACTTACCTAGCTCCAACTAGTAGCTGTTCATGGGTGATGTCTACTGTCAGTGGCACGATGCCAACAAGGTTTGGGTGCTTAAACTTGTAATTTTTCGCCAGTTCTGTAAATAAGGAGAGAAAAAAAATGAATAATTAAAATTATCACTATTATTGATAGAATGTCGGTGTTTTTAAATCATTGCATTCAGCAACAGACAAATAACATTTTCAGGATCCCTGGAATCTCAAAGAAAAAAAATATCATCTAAATTTAGACATACCTGTTCTTTATTCCTAAGACGAGAAATAGGAAAAACGAACCCAATAAATAACAAAACCAAATATAAGAAGTAATTAAACCATTTTATTACAAGATAAATGGGTGACAACATCCCCTAACTGTTGCGTGGTATCACTACTCTGATATGGAAGATAATATTGGACAAATAAAGAAGAGACTTGAAACAACAAATGTGGTTCTGTTGAGGGACGTCCCGAATAACCTGGACAATTCATATGTGCAACGACAAAGGTTCTAAGGAACCAAACGGAAATTCGGTCTCGGCTCTCCGATTAAATATTCCGAGTCGATATCCATTATTCCACTGGCACATTTAAGCTTAAAGTGCCTGAAATTCCCAAGTGGTCACTAGTTACTGACCGTTGTTTAACTTCGGTGATCGTACGGGAACCAAAGTTTTAACATGATAGCCATGAAAAAGTAAGAAAAAAATACTTAGAGGGAAAGAAAATGAAAACAATAAAAAAAAAAGTGAGAAATAAAGAGAAAATGAATTTAAGAAAGAGATGTAAATTTGAATAAAAATCACCATTGCTGCCCTTCACAGTGAAGGCCTTTAGTGAAGGTTCGCTAGGTGAATCCCGACCGTTTGACAAGGTCAGAAACTGTTAAGCAATGCTTTTCCAAATACTTGCCGGTCGAAGTCAAAAGACTCCGTCTGCTGGTTTTTTTTTACAGAGGTGTCGTAATTACAATCGCTTGAATAGATTACAAATAAGGCTTTGTTACCGCAATGTGCGGCAACTGGTATTGCCACCAGCGTTTGCTGAAGACGGAAAGGGACCTGCCAGCAGTTTGAGGACAGAACAGAGGATGGGCATTTTATGTTTTACACGCACTTCCCCATTTATTTGAAATATTGAAGACAAAAAGAAAACTGAACAAGGGAACACCTTATAACTAATAGCGCCACTTTCATCAAATACACACTCTTACGCCCACGCACAGACGTCTTTGCATATAGCATTTACACACAGATACACTCACACACACCTACAGACACGACACACACACAGATATGTGTTTAGTCACTGATGAGCTGCGATACAGCGAAACAGGCTTATATGTGGATGACTAATATATTATGCTCTCATTATGATTGATCTCTCTTGAGAAGAAAATATTAAAAACAGTTTCCACTTCTGCGATATATGCATTACTCTTCAGCAATGAATTTCTTTCGTTGACTGGTTTGTGTATACACTGCTTATAAACAACACGTTAAAATTTCCCTTCTCTGTTTTGATGCACCTATGGCTTAGTGGGTAGCGACTCCGACTAACATCAAATCGGTCGAGTATCGATCCCGGCCAGATCCAAGTGGATGTGTCTAGCCACACTGATGAGCTGTGATACAGCGAAACAGGCTTGTATGTGGATGACTAATATATATATATATATATATATATATGCAGAGAGAAAATAATGGCAGACGGGGTGGATAATCCAAAAGATTTTATCTAATTATTATAAAATAGCGCTTTGAAAAAATAGAGAATTCAATGGCTATTATCCAGAGCAAATATATTGAGAGGAAAACTCAACACATAATTAAACATTTATTTATCAACGGTCTGAACGAGATATTTAGATTGCTGAAATAAATTCTGGATTTAAAAGTGTTTAATTATGCGTTGAATTTTTAAAACTGTGGAAATTTTTAATATTTTTCATTTGGAAACGTGTTATTTCGCTACCAAGGAATAAAACTTATGTTATATGTCTTCGGGCGATTTACAATAACATAGTTTCCCGTTTTACGAACGCTCACGTAACAGAGATCTTTCATAAAGATACAATTTTCAAAGTTAGGATACTTAAAGGTCTCATACACTTTCAGCTATGACTTTATGACCCTAGTATATATTGGTATGGTTACATTTGGACATAATTTGTGTTTTTTCATTTAGTAATTCATTTTTGTCTGGGAAAAACATATTAGCAATTTTTTTCTCCTGGCATAATGGACATATTTTATCACCGTTGTAATGTTTCGGCGGTTTTTATTATGCTCTAATATATATATATATATATATATATATATATATATATATATATATATATATATGTAATGAATTATTTTGGACATTATTTTTTAAAATATATATATATATTTAAACTTTTTTAACGAATATTCATATTTGAGTAGATGCTGTGTTTTTATTATTAAACAGTATATTTATTTATTTGCATCTACCGACCTGAATATTCGAATAATCTTGTAAGAAATGAGTATCGATTAAAAATAACGTTTAAACAAATAAGTTATATATTCAACTGAAATTCGTACTCGGCTCCCTGACTTCTCGTTCCGAGCCGCTATCCACTGCACCACAACGCACATCCCAATACAGCGTACAGCGTATTTTAATTTTCTAATTACAATGGTTTATAAAAGCATGACGCTACTACTAACCTTTGTAATAACAAAATTACAATATATATACTTTAATCATTTCACTCCGAGCAAGACGGAAACGCCACTGGTGTGCAGGGGGCTACATAAATGTAAAAAGATTAATTAGAAAAGAGTGAGGAGTACAAACTAGTTAGAAAGGAACAATAGAAAGCTGAGAAAGCAGGTGCGATGAGAGATACATAGGTGGAGAGAAAGGGAAGGTTATACAGGGGTGGGGAGAGAGCTAGAGTCCAGTGGTTAGTAGATGAGTATTGACTTTGCATTTAAATTTCTGGAGGTTGTAGCCGTCGGGAAAGCAAGAATACGGGAGCGAGTTTCACAGGCGGGAAGTGCGCGAGAAGAAGCTGCAGGAGTAGAATTGTCGTCTGCATTTGGCTAACCTGACTGAATGGGTGGGACCCAGATGCCAGTCTGGTTGCACGAGTAAACACCTGTTGTGATGAGCTGTGATACAGCGAAACAGGCTTGTATGTGGGTTCAATTACTTTCGACTTTCATAGTCTTTATCAAGAACCTATGTCGTGTCTGTGTGGTAGTTGAAATTCCTTCGTTTGCATCCTGGTATTTTTGGGAAACTGGACGTTTGAAATGGTACAACGTAACGTGTAACATCGATCGTGGACGAAAAAGAATGTAATTTTCTTATATTTCATCAATTAATTTATTCTTTTATATTCCGATATATTAATTATAAACCGCCTGGAGATGTTTAAACCTCGGTTGCGGAAATAACTCATTTCCAAATGACAAATATTCAAAAGCTCTACAATATAAATGTATTGAGCACTTTTTAATACAACTGGGTACTGGTCTAATTTAATTATCACCAAAAACTAATTATATATATATATATATATATATATATATATATATATATATAACATAGTACACTTGGTATACAATCCAGGTAAATTCCGACAGAGACGAACTCAAGAAAACACAATTTATTTAACAGAGTAATATAATTTATAAAAGATTTTAGATTATAACAATGGGTAATACATATTTCAATGCGTTCTTTTTTTTTTAATCACATCACCCCAAGAAAGGCGGTAAGGCCACTGGTGTGCAGGGGGGCTACGTAAGAATGAATAGATTGGAAAAGAGAAAGCCGGAAACCACATCCTAAACAGGGAACAAGGGATGAGCCTCTACACCTGTTCAATAGACGTGGGTGGAGTGTGAACCGGGCGATAGTTCAGTCTATCTACTCCAATTGAAAAAAAAGCAAAAAAGTGAAAAGATTGGAAGAGAAAACCGGAAGCCACATCCTAAACAGGGAACAAGGGATGAGCCTCTATACCTGTTCAATAGACGTGGGTGGAGTGCGAACCGGGCGATAGTTAAGTCTATCTACTATATATATGTATATAACATTGCATATCTTTTTCGAAACTAATTTATATAATGATGATAATGTCCTTTGCTCAGATTATTGCTTGTGTTTTTCAGAGAGTTCCATCGGCTCCGGGCATCGTCTTTCTTCAGTTGAAAAAAATAATTCATAGGCATTGGACGGTGTTTTGGAGTATCCCACTGCGTGGTGCGTATGGCTGGCGAGGTTTAAAAATCATTTCCGTGTATGGCACCGATGAATCTTTTCAAGATGTTATGTGCAGCCGTCATTTATGTATATTTAGATGAAGACAACATAATGATTCCCCCACTAGCTTTTCTGCTAGTGAGAAGGTTTGCATATTACCCAGTCAGACGAAAGACATGACCTGTCAAGGAAAGGTGGGTTTTTTTTAAAAAAGTAAATGGCAAGCGTGTATGTATATATTTTTTATTGCGCACGGACGTAGAAATAGTTTGGTTGTTGTCCAGTACTCTTTTAGGCCGTTAGGTAGAAGGAACACCTAGTCCTTTTTAAGACACACTTGGAAGTGAAGGACCCCTGGTTCTTTTTGGGAGATCCTCGTGTGTAAAACCTGAAGCTCTCTTGGTCTCTTGTAGCATTTGCTATGCACGTGACTTTGGCCAAATATGCTGAAATGTTAATTTAGTGCTGTTTGAGTTCGAGTTTGAGTTTTGTTTAACGGCATATCAATATCTGTAGATTATTTAATTGCAGAAAGGCGAGGTTTTAAGGTTTTTTGGGTTTTTTAATGTTCGGTTATAGTGAGAAGGTTAATTTAATCAAATTTTAATGATTTTTTTGTTTTTATTATTTTGATTTTAGAAAACTTAAAATGTTTTCTAGTTTATTTTTCAAAAATGTTTTGTTGAGAGTAATTATTTTCTTAAAAAATGTATCATGGTAATAATTCTTTCTTCAAAAATAATTTGTTACTAATAATTTCCTTCAAAATGTATATTTTTGTATAAAATCTGTTTTTATGTACATATTTCTATAAAAGTCTATTTTTATACTTTCATAATGTTTTGACCCCAGTTTGGGAATTATCTATTTGTTCATAGCTGAGACCCTAACAGGTGCTACCACTCTGGTTCAGGGTGGACCTGAGAACAACAGAAATTAAGAAGTGGTTCCATCCTCCTTACAACTTTCCAATCAGAGGCCATGCTGCCGGATGCAGTTTACCGTCATGTCCAGGACATTCATTGTCTTGAGAAACCCATTTGCCTTTTATCAGCATGGTTGATGCTAGCCTCCAGACGAACGTCATGACCAGTATCAGATTTAACGTTGTGTAACGTTCTATTAATCTAAAAATAATTCACTCTCAGGGACTTCTTGTTGTTTCCGGAATGACACTTCAACAACATGGAAATTATCCTCGAAATGTTTGTTTCGTATTTATTTGTCCTGCGGGATGGTCTTAAGAATCCAGGAAAATCATAGGAAAAATAATACACACAAGAAAAATTTAGCATTGTTTCTGTGATTTTCTTTAATAGACTTTGTTGTTAATTCTAACCCTATCCACAACCCTAACTCTAGTATCTATACCCTTAACTCTAGCGCTGAAGATAAAGTGGGTAGTGAAATTTTTGGATATTAAAAATTTTGATTTGGATCAACAATATTTGGATTTAGTGAAAAACAATTTTTAGCCTCCTGCTAGAGCGTAGATCAAAACTCTACAACGGGTTTATCTTTACCAAACATGACAACTCATAAAACCAAGTTGAGGCGCTTTTTATCTAGTCGAAATTGTAACATTTATCTGTGATTTTGAAACTGGAACCATTTTTGTCCTGCCACAACTCTCGTTCTTTCTCGCGCGCTGAACGAAGTAAATGGTGTAACATCTCCTTGCCTATTTACTGATGGATCGTCCTGTCCTGGACGATATATTGAAGAACTGATTTTTCGAACACATATCGTAGATGTGGCACAAGAACGAAAGTCTGTGAAGATCGAACTCACTATCCAGTTGTAATTTTTTGAGCGAAACAAGCTTGATAACTATCACACCATGTCAAGCTGCCATTTATGTATGCATGCATGTTTGGGCGAGTGGTTAGAACGTTCACTTTCAGACTATAAAGCACGGGTTCGAATCTCACTATGGTCGATTTGTCAGGAAGGTGACTTCTTAATGTTATCGGTCTGAAGGAGGCGATCCTAGCGTGCGCCACCTTTGGAAAGTGTCTACGGGTTGACCCAAGCCTTGTGAGTGAAACTGGTTAGACGGCTCCTGTTGATGACTGTGTTAGCGCAAACACGCAAGTCATCGTGACCGAGGGTTTGAGCGTACTGATCCAGCCACATAACGCTCTCTCTCCCAGAAACTGTAACTAGATCTGTCAGACATAGTTGCAGTATAAACCACAGGTGGACTTTGTGGCTGTTGAACAAACAAAAATGTGCCTGAGAAAACGTCTGCAACGGGGATTAGAATATTCACCTTGGGTATTCGGATAAGACTGTATATTATATGTATGTATGTATGTACGTATGTATGTATACATTCCTCCCGTATGAGCAGATCCCCTCATTCGGTTGATTTTATAGCAATGAAACAATGTTAGTTTTTGTGAACGGTTTTACGTTTTTAGCAGTTACAGTTTTAGAGGTGTAGCGCAAAGGATTGAAAATAAATAATGAGAAGAAATCCACCACTATGGCAAATGGGCATTTCGTTTTCTTCTCGTGAATTCCCTATTTTTTTTTCTTTCTATCTTTGAATAGATTATATTCCTTTTCGTTCCGAGGAAAGACAGAATACGCTTTGATGTAAGTAAAAGATAATAGTATCATTGCGCATCAGGATAGAAAAAGGTGAAAAAGAAACCTAACATGACAAATTCGTGTTGCTATTGAAATTAGATTACGTTTCAGCCCTGTTTATTGTGCAATTGTTATTTTTTCTTGGTTTTATTTCTATTGTTCTAAATTATTTCATTATTTTTCTTTTGCGCATCGCTGTTTTTTCACCAGGATTTGACAAAAGAAACCAGTGTTTGAGAAAACTCCGCATCTCCTCCAACTACAGGCAACACAAAACCAACGACTATATATGGAGGAAGAAAAAATCTCTTGTTGGCCTTCAGGAATCTCTCGTCACTATCGGAAGATATAAGAGTACAGCCACGTCATATTTTAAGACAGCCACTGCAAGACCATCATGCAGGCTACTGTTGTAAGCTGGCACAAATGAGGATGCCAACGCAGGAACTAGTCTGTGCTTCCCAAACTTTATTTGTCTCTGGTCCGCATTTTCGGAATTAAAATTTGCTCGCGCTCACCAACGGGAAGTTCCAGTGAAAAGGTGGAAGCAGACCTACAGACTTTTAGATTCAATGTCAGAGTATTATCATTGATAACTCTCTCCTCCAATTTGCGGACCCTAGTTACTATATTCTTAATACTTGATATATAGCAAAAAAAATTTTCTCTTAGATGCCATGTCCCATCATGGCCCTCCACATCTTCCTGATCTTAATAAATTTTGACCATCATACATTTTATCTCAAAAATCTTGCTCTGCCATTTATTTGCTCAAATTCATCAAGTATGTCACGTGCTGTTTTCCACTGTCACTCTTTCCCTCTATTCGCCCTGTGCGTATCAGATTCTCGAAGCCCTCCTTCCTCATAACGCGTTCTAGAAATTTCAACTACCTCTTACTGATGTTGAGTAAAAGGTGCTTTTTTGTTTCTGTTCTCTCCAAAACCTCATCTCTGCTCACACGTTCAGTCTATGTTACTCTCATCATCCTTCTGTGGAACCATATTTCAGCTGTTTCGAGTTTCTCCTCCATCTATGAGGAGATTGTCCAGCATTCGATGCCATACAGGAAACAGATAACACGTAACAGTTAAGTACCATTTCCTTTGTTTCTAGCGAAATTTCGTTGTCTCTCTACTTAGCTTTTGGAATGTGACATTATTCATCACAATATCCTCTCGGATCTCAGTATAGCACTGTTAGAATACTTCTCAGGTATTTAAATGTCTGTACCTGCTTGATTTTAGTATTCCCGACCCGTAGTTGTCATTCTGGGTTCCTCTTTTTACTGATGACAAGGCATTCAGTTTTTTTTGTAGTTTATATTTAGTCTTTTCTTCTCAATTTACTTTGCTATCAGTTAAGTGCTATACGTGATACACGCCTGGGCGATCATGTCTCGAAAGAGACATGACTGACTGGGCAGAAGATTATCCCGTAGTAGGTTGTCATTAATTTCTGCAGTTGACTGGTTGCCAGCCAAGGCTATATAACCCAATTTGTCCTGTTATTTAACCCATAGCTGGAGGGAAGTGACGGATTAATACCTTTCCCAAGGATATTTGTACGCACGTTGAATGCAAGGAATTCAACTGGAATCGAACTCGGCTTCCCGATTTCTCATTCTGAGCCGATATCCACTGTACCACAACTCACATCCTCTTTGCTATCACAATAATAAAATCGGTCAATAATTATTTATAACTGTTTATAGTGGGACTCATGCCTGCAATTGCAATTAATCCATAATAGTATTTTAAATTTTGGAATAATATTTATTTTTGGCATACGGAAGTTTTGAAATTGTTACTAAATCTTTGATTGTCTTTGAGTGGACCTTTATCCGCCGCATCTATGAGGCGTGTTGCACTATCTGGGAACTACCGAGCATGTCAGCCAAGTTCAAGGCCTGAATTCTTGAGAGCCACTACCAACAGATCAAACTGAGGGATATCTGTCTTTTTCTGCCCCCTGTTTCCCCCGACGACTAAAACAATCGAAGAACCGATGATGATGGTGATGATTTTTTTATTATATCCTCCATTTAAATAAGTTCTTAAGTTCTTTTTATTTATTCCATTTTTTAATGTTATTTCGGTTTTTATTTCTTTTTCTCTCTATTCTTTCTCTCGCTTTTTGTCTCATCATTAACTTTACATTCTGTTTTTTTCTACCTCTTTTTTGCTTCTCTCTCTCTCTCTCTCTCTCTGTCACACACACACACACACACACACACACACACACACACACACACACACACACACATATATATTTCTATTATTCATGGCTTTTCACTCCCACTCTCACTTGTGAAAAGTATGAATCCATCTCTTCTACCCACCCCGTTCTAGACAGCAGGGCAGACTGGGTTGACGACTGGTCTAGAAGAAGAAAACCCTCTGAATACAAACCAGCGTGGAGAGGATTAGACCCCGTCAGGCTATTTTGCCCAAGATACACCACTACGTCTGCACTCTATTTGGTACCCCCACGACTCGAATGGGTTACGGAATATCGGGATTGGGGACAGTTTTATAAAAACTATAAATCGATTAAATAATTCTTTATAGGAAATCTTAGACGACAACTAAATATTCTACTGTCATTTTCTTCTTTGCACTTTGCTCTTTGTGGGAGCGGGCGATTATAGCTATCCACAGCTTCCCGTACTTAGCAATATTTGTATTTTTACCACCTCCAATCCTTGTTCTTTCATCCATTTACACAACTTCGGTTACTCGTTTTATCTCTTGTCTTCATTGTGTCCTGTGAGTGTCAACATTTCTAACCTTTCTTTCCTTATTACATGTCCCACAATTGTCAACTGTTCTGTCCTGTTTTTACATTTTTAAGATGCAAGAAAATCCAAATATTAACAGAAGAAGTCGGATTATTAAATAGCCTCGTGTAGAAACCATGCATGATTTCCAAATCATTCAGAATTGCCTAAACTGTTAGTTATATAAATGCAGCTATTTCCTTAGATCGATTATTAACAATGGCTTCAAGCAAAATGAATCCTTTAGATCTTAAATAAGATAATATTTCATTTCTTACAGCTACAGAATCAAACAACTTTACCAAATAAAAAAAAGCTCACTAACTGAATACTTTCATCAACAACAATAATTTTAATAGAAAGCACATTATTTTTTTCTGTTTTTTTGGTTTTTTTAAATCACATCGCCGCAAGCAAGGCAGTTTACAGCCACTGGTGCGCAGGGGTTATATAGGTGAGAAGTTATGAGAAAGAGTAACAGGTTACAGGAGGTGTCAGGAAGTGGGTAAGAGAAGAATGAGAATACTGGTGAGAGTGGTGTGGACAGGGAAAGGAACGTGAGAGAAACGATACAAGTTAGTGAGATAGGAGATGACTATTGACTTTACATTTAAATTCTTGGAGATTGTAGCTGTCGGGAAAGCAAGTAAACGTAAGGGAATTTCACAGGCGATAAGTGCAAGAACAGAAGCTGCTGGAGTAGATTTTGCGTTTACATTTTATTGGTTTCACAGTAAAGGGGACCTAGTTGCTAATCTTTTAACTCGAGTAAATTCATACACAGGGAACATCATGGAGCTAAGTAATCGGAGCAGAAGCCATGAAAGTATTTGTAGAAGAGACACAAAGAAGACACATTGCGCCGGTCAGAAAGTGACGGTTTTTGATCTGCTAAGTCAGATTCTCCGTTGGATTTTGTCAAGGATCCCTAGGTGGATAACATAGGTATCCGAACAGATATGGCAGCAGTATTCAATGCACGGGCGGATGATAGATTTATATATCTGCAGGATAGTTTCAGACGGGAAAATCTTCTTGGCTCTGCACAGAGAACCAACCTTCTTAGCAGCGGATTTAGCTGTGGATTCGATATAGTCATTCCACTTGAGGTCTGTTGTGAGAGTTATCCATGTAGTTCGAAGGGTAAATAATCATATGATCAATGAGTTGACATTCCACATTACTTCAAATAAAAGGTTAGGAAGGAAACTTTCATCAATACCGGAAAGAGCAATAACAGACTTAAGACACCTATTTTGTTGGAATTCTTTCAAGATAAAATCTTATAAATTTCAGTAGATATTGACGCTAAATCTTAGGAAAATGAATGTCAAATGTTGTCTCACCATTACTACTCCCATTTGTATACAACTGCTTCGTCAAATCAAAGGCTTTGAGCTAATTAAGCCTGTAGGTCATAGCGAGAACCATCCTTCTTAAAACCATATAAAATGGCGCTGGAGAATTACAAACAAAGGCAAACTACATCACTTGGAGGCTTTCAACAAAAACAACTAAATTGGTTGTTACATGTATTCATCTACAATATCACCACCGTTGCAAATTTTAGCTTTTGTTGCAAAGTTTCGCTTTTCCACGGTTTTTTCCACGGCATGTGGGGCTTCTCGCCATTTTTTTCATTTTAATTTCTATTCGTAGTCAGCTAGTTTGGTGATATTTTTACAACTGTTTCCTGGTCTGATTGAAATTTAATTTAAATCTGACCTATAACTGTTTAGTATATGTGTATATACTAAATCTAAATCAAATCTGGCATATAACTGTTTATATATATATATATATATATATATATATATATATATATATATATATATATATATCAAATTTCCCCTATGCGCTTATGGCTTAGGGAGTAGAGCCTCCGACTGACACCAAATCGGTCGAGTTTCAACCAGAAGCAAGTAGATATCTGGCCCTACTGATGAGCTGTGATACAGCGAAGCAGGCATGCAGGCATGTATGTGGATGACACACACACACACACACACACACACACACACACATATATATATATATATATATATATATATATATATATCAGTCAGTTAAATGCCATACGTGATACACGCTTAGATGATTATATCTGACTGGTTAGAATATTTGGTCTCAGTAGGTTGTCATTCATTTCTGTGGTAGATTGGGTACCAACCAAAGCTATAGAACCCAATATGTCCTTCTATTTAACCCATTGTCGGAGAGTAAAAGCCGGATTAATACATTAAATTTCTTTTAGGCTCGTACAAAATGAATCAAATCCAGACGAAAGAATTTACAATAACAAACCAATCCCTTATTTTGAACTCCCGGTTATGAACTTATAAAAACATTAACCGACCGTTAAGCAATCGATCAATACAAATTGAGTGACGAAACGGAAAAGGTAAAAACCATGGAATGTAATCGGCTGATCTCTCAAAATTAAAGACACACACACACACACACACACACACACACACACACACACACACACACATATATATATATATATATATATATATATTGACGACTGAAATTGATGATTCAACAACCCCATTTAGTTTTTAATTTGTGTCGTAGGTGACACATCAGTGCCACTAGTGTCCTGCATACAAACCCACATATTGTGCCACATCGAGGGACAAACTAACAGGAATATTCGCTGACCCTTTTCGCCATTGTCTTTCGTGTGAATACGACTGATTTCAAAATTTCCGATAATACTCTGGCACAAATATCTCCAGCTATTTTTATCCAGGACAACTCGCTGGAAGTTAGTATGAGGCACATTGACAGTTGAGACGTTACTGTTTAATTTTCCCTTTATACCTGAGCCACGATTGCCAATACTTCTTTTGTCCACTATATATATATATATATATATAACATCTCTTAACCGTTCTTCAATACGCCCTGTCCTTTCTGCCTTTGTATATATATATATATATATATAAAGGCAGAAAATCTAATCAAGAGCCAACAACCTATCACGGTTTCGCCCAACGACTCGTCAGGGAAATTGGCCCTGACGAGTCGTTGGGCGACAACATGATAGATTGTTAGCTCTTGCTTAGATTTTCTGTCTTTGTTTGCTCTACTTTCGTATTGAGCACTTTAGTGTTAGAGTTTTACGAGTGCTTGACTTTTTATTAATGTACTTCGTTTGTTTCTTTTTTTTACTTCCCCTTTTTTCCCTCCGAATTCGTTCTCGGTGGGTTGTACAAGACGATTTAAATTATAGCTTAATTAATATTAGTTTCGGAAGAGTTAGTTCTGTTACTATTGGTATTGTTATTACTATATTTAATATTATTAATATATATATATATATATATATATAGTAATAATATTAACTATATTATTAACAATACCAATAGTAACAGAACTAACTCTGCCGAAACTAGTATTAATTAAGCTATAATTTAAATCGTCTTGTACAACCCACCGAGAACGAACTATATATATATATATATATTAATGAAATGAAAGTGTGTCGCTTAATGTTAAATGACATTATAAAACGATATAAAAGTGAAGCAACCGGTTTCATTCCCGCTCTTCAGGCCTCTCCGATTTGAACTTAGATTAAAATAAAGAACTGTGTGATGAAGAAAGGGGAAAGAATGAACCCAAAGAGTTAGAGACTAATAATAGTGATTCCCAAGAAAAATTTACATTAACAATGTTCTTTTTCCTTTCTCTAAACTCTGCTTATCTTCGTTCGCTCTGGTATTGCTTTTTCAACAGCACCTCTTTTGTCTGATGCGTATCTATACGGTGTATGTTTCAGTAGTAGGCAGGCCCAAGGTGAAGGAGCTTATGTATTCAGGTATAAAGGAAAACAAAAGTAAGTTATCTTCGTTTCAGATATTTTACGGTAATTGTTTTTTCTCACCATTCTGAGGTAGCTTTGTGCAAAAGAAAAATGAAAACCATTTATTTGCTATAAAATATGTCCTGAATGACGCTCAGTACGGCATTATTTGATCATCCCGGTAGACCCACTAATATTGCGAGTAAGCGGGGGTTGCATTATGCACAGATTATATGAGAAAATCAGCTTTTTGTAAAAACATCTAGACATGTCACTTTTTAATTTTGTCTGAATAAGATGCAGAGTGGGACCTTAGATTTTTTTAAATGGGTAGACAATAATTTTTAACAGGATTTTTTTTTAAATAATAGATTCTTTTAACTACTGTCGATGAGTAAAGAGGCTAGACATTTTAAGTCAGAATTAGGATTAAATAATTATGGTATACTTAGTTATATTAAGTATTGTGTAGGTCATTTATTTTATTAAAATAATTTTGATTTGTTTAATTATGTTAGAATATAAGTTATAAATGAAACATTGTAATTAATTAAATATTAAAGAAAATTATTTTGTCTGAGTAAGGTAAATGGTGAGAACACACAATACTTAAATAGGTAAGTAATTTTTAACAGCAATTTGGATATTTTTTAATTACTTTATGAGTAAAAGGGCTGAAATGTTTATGTTTATGTACACACTGATATGTGAATATTTATCAGGTGATAAGAAGAGTTCTGAATGTAATATATCAGAGCTATTAAGCATATGTTAATAAATATACATGAATATAATTATACGTAGGATATACATATCATACTTGACTTTCAGTGATCTGGTAGAGCTTCATTCTCGCAGTACTGTTTGTTAGCCTCAACGGTACAAGCTTTTTTAGCATGCCCCCCTAGCATAATATACATAGTATCCTACGTCTGAAGCACGATTCGGAGTTTCATGCACAACGCAATCATCAGATGCATATCATATTATAATTGCGTAGTGCATGAAACACTAAGTTCTGCTTTAGACGTAGGATAATATATATATATATATATATATATATATATATATATATAGTGGAACCTGTCGTATGCGACCGCCCCTACTGCCATCAAAAACTGGTCGAACATGGAAGATGGTCGCTCACTAAAGCCTCATGGTCATGACCTATTTACGCCAGGGACATGTATTCCACTCACCAGAATGTGCATATTAGAATTTTACCATGTAATCTGGTAATCAATAAATAGGAACATACAAAACACTTTAAAGAAATTTATTCAACACAATTAATTCATTTTAAAATTTTAAAAACTTATTTACAATGGTCAGCAAGAAACTAAAATATTTATTCACAAAAATATTTATTAAGTGGGCTTCAAAAAAGTCAGTTCTTGCTTTCCTTTTCGTGTTTGTACTAGTACTAGCCATTTCTTATAAAATATGTAGTTTGAAAAAATTCGCGACGTATACTGTTTCAGTTTTTTTCTTAGAAGTGAGTGATAGCAAAAGTGAATCTGCGATAATACATGGAAAAAATGAACAAAAACAAAACAAACAAAAAACTGACAGCGATCGTGGGTAGGAGTAGAGAAACAAAGAGATAGAGATAGATATACCCAGATAGAAATAGAGTTGATAGATACACAATAAAATGAATGACCGAAAGAGAGAGACATTTGAGAAAGGAACATAATTGTGATTTTCCCAATCCCTAATTTTATCCAAGTCAGTACAGAGACTGCGATAAATCTCTTGAGCATGTCAAATGCAATACATGTTGTACAAAACAGCCGATGTTTGACCGTGAGGTGAACTCAGGCAATGTACATTTCAAGAAGAAATAGCAGTTTGACGCAACACTACAATAACAAAACGATGAGGAAGTGTTCCTGATTTGGATCAAAGCAAAATGAAATAGATTACTCATTTAGTTTCTTCTAATCTAGAAGTTCGCAGTGTACGACCAAAATGGATTTTTTTAAAGCGGTAGCTTGATCAGTGATTTTCACTCGTTGATGTTAGTCGCAGCTCTCGTTCTGGAAGTGGTCGCTCACTAAGGGTCAAGTAACATTAGCAAATAGTCCGTGCTTAGAAAAATGGTCGTTAACAACAGGTGATTCCTGATTAAGATGGTCGCATAAAGCAGGTTTTTAATGTATATATTTATTTGCCAAACTGACTTTACTGTAATGTACAGCTAACAAAATAGAAAACAAACAATGCACATACATGAAATTAAGAATATAAAATGGTCACAATTTACCCATCGCACGCTGTTCATTGAAAACAAAGTGTAAAATCATTTTCCCTGTGTCGCGTTTCGTATTTTAGGACTTCATTGGACTAAAGTGATGTTTACTTTGTTGTAACTACATCGAAGGAGAATGAAATTTAAAAATATATATCCAAAAATGTATTAAAATGCCGGATATTTATAAAGTCTTAGAGGATCGGATATTTATAAAGTTTTAAAATGTCAGAATTGATAAAATCTTAGAATGTCAGATATTTATAAAGTCTTAGCATGTCGGATATTTTGTTAAATATAGCTTGTTAACACCCGACAAGATGAATAGAACAGGTAAGTAAAAGTGTCTTTAATCTAACGCTTCACTTTAACAAGCTTCTTCAGAGATTTTTTAAAGCGAATGATTAAAAAAGCATTTTAAACAAAACTTTTAAAAATCTTTTAAAAATCGTTTCATCGCGTGACGCGTGTGTA
>JBBBDQ010001120.1:132500-212500 GCA_037127315.1 Ascarosepion bandense | reverse complement strand
GTTATAAAAATGTGTGTCCCTTGGCAGGATTCGAACCTACAACCCCTGTCAACATAGAGGAATTGATCTGATGTATTGAACTCACAACTCTTTGCGTCAAGTCACTGAATTATTTCAACCAAAACTTTTATCCACTAGCCTATATGTTATACAATGAATTGCAGCTTTAATTTTTTTAAGTGGGTAAGAGAAGGATGAGAATACTGGTGAGAGTGGAGTGGATGGAGAAGGGAGCATGAGAGAGAGAGAGGATGAAAGTTAGTGAGATAGGAGATGATGATTTACATTTAAATTCTTGCAGATTGTAGCTGTCGGGGAAGCAAGTAGACGGAAGAGAATTCCACAGGCGAAAGTGCGAGAAAAGAAGCTGCTGGAGTAGAATTTGCGTTTACATAGATATTTTGACTAACAACTATGGGAGTGGTTGTCGCTCTTTTTGTAAGTCGGCCGTTCATATAATCGGTTGTTTTGTGTGTATATACACTAGCTTTTTAGAACCAATTCTGCACATGATGGCCATGATGTTATCCTTCAGCTGAACTGTCGTAGTTATTAGGTCTTCTGATGTTCTGAGGTGACACCTTCTAGACCAATCTTCGCGGTTCTTAGATCTTCTGACGTTTTAAAGTAGCACCTAGTATAAAACTTCCTTTGGTATCGCTTATAGTAAACTGATTATATATTTGGGTCACTACAGATCAAATCTTCTTAGATCAAAATTCCTGGTGAAAATCAAATTCAATTCAGAGCTCTAGAATTTCTTGTCATTAACCATTTATAAATCTACCATCCGCCCGTGCATTGAATACTGCTGCCATATCTGGTCGGGTGCCCCTGCTGTTCTCCTCGGGCTTCTCGATAAGGTTCAGAGGAGGGTCTGTAATGTGATAGATACCGACTTGGCAGACCGCCTGCAGTCTCTCTCCCACCGGCGCGACGTGGCTTCCCTGTGTCTCTTCTATAAATACTTTCACGGCTTCTGTTCCGATGATCTTAGATCACTAGTGCCCCCTAAATACGAATTTGAACGAGATACTAGATTAGCAACTAGATCCCAACCTTTTACAGTGAAACCGATAAAATGCAGCCGTAACTTCTACTCCAACAGTTTCTTTCCTCGCACTTCCCGACTGTGGAATTCTCTTCCAAACGATTGCTTCCCCGACGGCTATAATCTTCAGGAGTTTAAATGTAAGGTCAATAGACACCTCCTAACACACTAACCTGCTCCCATTCTATCAAACACTCTTCCCATCTGCCCAACCCTCATCCTCGCTATCCTTACTCATCTGTCACCTTCCTCCTGACATTCCCTATGTCCAACCACTCCTTCTCTTTACCTTTCCCTATGTAACCCCATGCGCAATAGTGGCAGTGGAATGCCTTGCTTGGGGTGAGATGATTAAAAAAAAAAATTTCAGTAATAAAGAAACTGGATTTGTTTATCAGAGGCCTAGCATGCCAACCCATGAACCCTTAGATCGTTGGCAATTAATTACCCATCTTAGGGAAATTATACTCTTTATGAGTCAGTCAGTTAAGTGCCATACGTGATACACGCTTAGGCGATCATGTCTCGAAAGAGACATGACTGACTGGGCAGAAAATTATCCCGCAGTAGTTTGCCATTGCTTTCTGCGGTAGACTGGGTGCCGACCAAGGCTATAGAACCCAATCTGTCCTGCTATTTAACCCATAACTGGAAGGAAGAGACGGATTAATACCTTTCCCAAGGGTATTTGCGCGTAAGTGAATACAATGGATTCAATGAGTAGATGAGCTAATAAAATGCATCTACCAAATAAAAAACGACCTCCCCTTCGACCCTGAATTCCCAAAAGAAAAGCTATACCATGAATGATATTAAGAGAAACGGGTGAAGGCGGGTGGTATTCTTTACTGGGGTTGCCCTCGGCTAATATTAAATCATTTGATGGAAATGGAGTGCGACGTGAGAAGATTTTTTACTTATTTGTAATTTTATAAATTATTATTTTCTAACTTTTCTTCACTTCATTTTTTTTCTAAATTTTGATAAAAATTTTCTCTGTCAGACACTCTCAGATCGTTAAAAAAATTTGCTAGATATAGAAATAGGCTAGTAGCTTCTGACAACATCTGAATTCGTATCTCACTTAAAGGGAAGGTTCCATTTACAAATTCCATTTTAGCTCTTAAATGTAGAACAATCGTTTCAGGAGAGTTTGCGCTAAACGGTTAAAAATCTAAAAATTAGAAAACTACAACACTTCCTACAGAAGGTAGCTGGAGAGGGTGACAAGAAAGGACTAGAAATAAGCTGCAAGAAAACCGAATGCATGGTCATCAGCAAAAAGAGTAGCCCAAAATGCTAAATAGAGGTGGGGGATACTAAAATCAAGCAGGTATAAAAATTATACCTGGGAAGTGTTTTAACAGAAGACTGAAAGTGCGACACTGAGATCCGAAGGCGAATTGGCATGGCGAAAGAAGCATTCTAGAAGTTGAGTAAAGTATTAAGAGACAGAACACATTCACATGAAACAAAGAAAAGAGTACTGGATTGCTATGTGATGTCAGTTCTTCAATATGAAAGTGAATGTTGGACTATATCTTCGAAGATGAAGGAAAAAACTTGAAGCAACTGAAATGTGGTTCTACAGAAGTATGCTGCGGATATCATGGACCGAGCATGTGAGCAATGAGGAGGTTTTGGAAAGGATGGAGACGGAAAGGAAATTAATACTGAGCACCAAGAGGAGACAAGTAAAGTTCCTGTGGCATGCAATGAGGAAGGAGGGCTTGGAGAACCTGATACTAACAGGCCAGATAGAGGGAAAAAGAGACAGAGGAAAGCGGCGGATAACATATTTGAAGTACCTGATCATGTGGATGACGGAACGAAGGTTGCATGGTGAAACAGGAGAAAGCGTGCTAAGAGCCACCAGTGATAGGGAGATGTAGAAAGACATGATTATTTACGTCCCGAAAGGACATGGCACATAAAAGAAGAAGAAGTTTTATAGCTTATTTTTAGTTTAAATAGTCCAATCCCTATCTTACAAACATATCTTTTAATAATAATTTAAAAATAATTCATCAGGCGATTTTTTTTTATTTATCGTAATGAGATTTTTGGTGATTGCCTTATTCGGTTTATATATGGAACTTATTTATGAGACTGGGATTTTGTCCACTTTAGGGATAAGTGTTTAAAATTTTGTTCGCTGGGACTTTGTCCAGTTCAATTAGTTAAATGCCATACGTGATACACACTTGGGCGATCATGTTACGAAAGAGACATGACTGACTAGGCAGAAGATTATCCCGCAGTATGTTGCTATTTGCTTTTTGCGGTAGACTGGTTGCCAACCAAGGCTATAGAACCCAATATGTCCTATTTTTTAACCCATAACTGGAAGGAAGAGACGGATTAATACCTTTCCCAAGGGTATTTGCGCGTAAGTGAATCCAAAGAATTCATCTGGATTTCGAACTCAGCGCCCCGATCTCCCGTTCCGAGTCGATATCCACTGCACCACAATGCACAACTTTGCCCAGTTACACATAATAATTTTAACAATAATAACTATCTGAATCCCCGTTCCTACGAACACATCTCTTAATAATAATTTTAAAATAATTCAGCAGACGATGTCATTTTATTTATTTATTGAATTTTTGGCGATTGTCTTACTTGGTTTCCGATGTTCGATATTATACGTCTGAAAAATAGTGCTTTTATCGGGTCGACATACATTTTTTGGCTAAGATCAAAGTGTAATACCTGTTCTTTTCACTTTCATCCTAGTCTCTTTCTTTTATTCCTTTCTTTCTTTCTATCTTTCTTTCTTTCATTTTCTCACTGAAGCCAAGTAATGTTCTTTTTCCGCTTTCTACGAAATTAAAACAGGAATAGTTCATTATTAATGAGGTATTGGCAAGACGTAACGGTTGTTCAAACTAGGGAATGGAGGAGCATGCACAGTTATAATGGGATTATATAGAAATCCAAAGAAAATTACTTTTTAACACAATAAGATTATAAAAATAAAACAGGAAAACAAAACAAATGTTAGGTTTCAAAAGTTATTATTTTTTACAGTATGACCTTTCTTGAAACATTCCAGCAGAATGTAGTTGTGCATTCCTTACACCAAGTTGTCAACATTTTTCGCCTACTTACTCTGCCTTCGAGTGCTATGTCTGCAGACATGGCACTATCTTCTTTTTGTTTCTTGATTTTTATTAGCAAACAAATAATATGAATGAATCCTACTCAATAGTAACCCCATAAATCCTTGAGTTGGCATTTCGTAATTTAGACTCGAATCATGAATGAATAGTCGCCGTATCGTTAGAAAAAATGTTTAAATTATCAATTGATGATATCCGCTGACCTCAATGAGATATCGATGCTATATTCTCTTTAAGGGTTAACTAATTCAGTCATGGATATTTATCTTGCATATCTCTCACTCAACATCTTCAGCTAAGGTCCATACGTGATACATATTTGGGTAATCATGTCGTGAAAGAAACATGACTGACTGGGAAGAATATTTTCTCGTGGTAGGTTGCCATTACTTTCTGCGGTTGATTGGTTGCCAACCAAGGCTACAGAACCAAATCTCTACTGCTATTTAACCCATCGCTGGAGGGATAAGAGATGAATTTGTACCTTTCCAAAGGGTATTTACGAGTAAGTGAATGCAAGGAATTCAACTGGAATGAACCGATATCCACCGCACCACAACGTAGAATGCTCAAAATCGTAACTCCTCCAAAACAAAATCACTTTCATTTAACCACCACAGAAAAAACTTTTCTGTCTGCCATTAACAGAAAGGGGTCTCTCAGATGATTAATAGAGACAAGTTTCGTTTTGGAAACTTTAAGATTAACAAACCAGTCTTTACTCCAGTTAGCAGCAGCTATGCCATTTTTAGATCAGCCATTAATTTGACCTTATCGATCTGATAAGACTTATGATCGACTTAGAAGTAAATGGCTGTGTCATCAGCATAGTTGAGAGTTGACGGCATCATGGAAGTCATTAGTTCAATTTAAGAACAAAGCAGGACCAAGAACAGAACCTTGCATTTTGATCTCTTTACAGAAAACACCTTAATATCCATTAAAATGTTGTGGGATATCAAAAACATGGAACTAGAATTTGAATTAATTTTTTACACTTTTGAAAACGTTAATTTTTAAATTGGAATGGAGTAAATTTGCTGCAAGTGGGGGTTCGATTGTCAGTGTCAATAAAATGACAAACTCAGTCCTTGTTATACATTTACAAAATGGGGAGAAATTCTAGTTTTTCTGTAGCCTTTGATATTTGTGGTGTCACGTTACGTATGTGTGCAATGTTTTGTCTAATTCAGTTTTCTGGTTTAGGCACGCATAACATTTTAACATACCTCAGAATTAGACGATGGGGCTGCTAAAAACTTCTCGGCCTGATCCACTTCCTAAAATCTGACAAACTGACTAAATATATTAATATTTTTAAAGGTATTTTAGTAGATCCAGATATTTTCAGCTCTTTGTTGAATATGGAAATACACTCATCTATCAATAACCAAGGTTCGCTTGTTTGACTGAGATATTTCTGGTTTAGTGTCGTTATTTTTTTTACATTATCGCTAAATGTATTGAAAATGCTCAGATGAATTTTATTTTCCCTGGTTCTTCAGGATATCCAGTAAAAAATAAGCGGTAAATCAAGAAAACCAATTGAAAACTGGTGACGACTGATGTGACTGAAAAATTCAATAAGGATTTCTGCCCATTTTTGTCAATCGGATGTTGCTCAATAAAAAGTACGATAACTCGACGCTCAAAATCAGAGAGACGTTTAGCAATACAAAAAGGGCAGAACGTAAGACGAAAGTTGTCAGCAAATAACCTTTAAATGACGAGTCACAAGATCGAGCAGAAGTTAATCAATAAAATAACCAATCAGAGTTAAGTAGTTACGCGAAAGTAGAATGATTTTTCAAGATTATGAATATTCAAGAAATTTATTCAAGGTCAATTATTTCGAAAAGAAACAGTGGTAATAAATTTATATCATTTTAATGAGCACGTTGTAATCCAGGCAGTTAAAACGACAGAGTCGAATCAGTCTAATTTCCCCCATATTCCAAATAAAACACGAAAGATCGATTCAGACAGATCTTTTATTGACAAGTGCTACTGTTGAAAGGTATTACTAATAAGCTGTAACATGAATGCTTCGCTGAACCCTATAATATTAACCTCTTCAGAAAAAGACAAAAGAGAATCACCTTTCTAAAGAATGCACAATAATCTATGGAGAGTCTCTTTTCTATAGAATTCACAAAGAATCTATGGAGAGTCTCTTTTCTAGAATTCTACAAGAATCTATGGAGAGTCTCTTTTCTATAGAATTCACAAGGAATCTATGGAGAGTCTCTTTTCTATAGAATTCACAAGAATCTATGGAGATGTCCTACTTTTCTATGGAATTCACAAGAATCTATGGAGAGTCTCTTTTCTATAGAATTCACAGAATCTATGGAGAGTCTCTTTTCTATAGAATTCACAGAATCTATGGAGAGTCTCTCTATAGAATTCACAAGAATCTATGGAGAGTCTCTCTTTTTCTATAGAATTCACAAGAATCTATGGAAAGTCTCTTTTCTCAAATTCACAAGAATCTATGAGATCTCTTTCTAAATTCACAAGAATCTATGGAGATACTCTTTTCTATAGAATTCACAAAGAATCTATGAAGTCTCTTTTCTATAGAATTCACAAAGAATCTATGAAGTCTCTTTTCTATGGAATTCACAAGAATCTATGGAGAGTCTCTTTTCTATAGAATTCACAAGAATCTATGGAGAGTCTCTTTTCTATAGAATTCACAAGAATCTATGAAGTCTCTTTTCTATGGAATTCACAAGAATCTATGAAGTCTCTTTTCTATGGAATTCACAAGAATCTATGGAGAGTCTCTTTCTATGGAATTCACAAGAATCTATGGAAGTCTCTTTTCTGTAGATTCCACCCAAGAATCTATGGAGAGTCTCTTTCTATAGAATTCACAAGTCTATGGAGAGTCTCTTTTCTATAGAATTCACAAGAATCTATAGAGTCTCTTTTCTATAGAATTCACAAGAATCTATGAAGTCTCTTTTCTATAGAATTCACAAGAATCTATGGAGAGTCTCTTTCTATAAAATTCACAAGAATCTATGGAAGTCTCTTTTCTATAGAATTCACAAGAATCTATGGAGAGTCTCTTTCTAAAGAATGCACAATAATCTATGGAGAGTCTCTTTTCTAGAATTCTGAGAATCTATGGAGGAGTCTCTTTTCTATAGAATTCACAAGAATCTATGGAGAGTCTCTTTTCTATAGAATTCACAAGAATCTGCCAGTCTCTTTTCTATAGAATTCACAAAGAATCTATGGAAAGTCTCTTTCTATAGAATTCACAAGAATCTATGAAGTCTCTTTTTCTAAAGAATGCACAAAGTCTATGGAGAGTCTCTTTTCTATAGAATTCAGGTCTAGCAGAGTCTTTTCTATAGAATTCACAAGAATCTATGGAGAGTCTCTTTCTATAGAATTCACAAGAATCTATGGAGAGTCTCTTTTCTATAGAATTCACAGAATCTATGGAGAGTCTCTTTTTCTATAGAATTCACAAGAATCTATGGAAGTCTCTTTTCTGTAAAATTCACAAGAATCTATGGAGAGTCTCTTTTCTATGGAATTCACAAGAATCTATGGAAGTCTTTCTATGGAATTCACAAGAATCTATGGAGAGTCTCTTTTCTATGGAATTCACAAGAATCTATGGAAGTCTCTTTCTATGGAATTCACAAGAATCTATGGAGAGTCTCTTTTCTATGGAATTCACAAGAATCTATGGAAGTCTCTTTTCTATGGAATTCACAAGAATCTATGGAGAGTCTCTTTTCTATGGAATTCACAGAATCTATGGAGGTCTCTTTTTCTATGGAATTCACAGAATCTATGGAGAGTCTCTTTTCTATGGAATTCACAAGAATCATGGAGAGTCTCTTTTCTATGGAATTCACAAGAATCTATGGAGAGTCTCTTTTCTATAAATTCTACAAGAATCTATGGAGAATCTCTTTTTTATAGAATTCACAAGAATCTATGGAGAGTCTCTTTTCTATGGAATTACAAGAATCTATGGAGAGTCTCTTTTCTATAGAATTCACAAGAATCTATGGAGAGTCTCTTTTCTATAAATTCACAAGAATCTCTGGAGAGTCTCTTTTCTATAGAATTCACAAGAATCTATGGAGAGTCATGATTGAAAGGACACGGTATGAAAAATTCATAGCTTTAAGTTTATTTTAGAGTAAGTTCAGCCAAAATTGTCTTTCTTTTTAAAGAGTCAAATATTTTACAATACGCCATATATATATATATATAATAATGGATTCTCCCGTCGCGTTCAACGTATGAGGGTCCAACCTTTCTCCAGCAAGACAACCACACAGAGATTTGTTTATAGTGGTGAAGGCATTGTGTAGTACCATCCACACTTTTTGGAACTGCTGATAACAAACAATTGGTGCAGATGACTGCCACAGATCGCACGAACCGCAGACCTCAATTATTTAACCCATAATTGGAGGGAACGAACGGATTAATACTTTTCCCAAGGGTACCAGTGCGCAAGTGAATGCAGCGTGCTCGACTGAAATTGGAACTCGGCTCACCGATTTCCCCCTTCAAGCCGACATCCACCGCACCCCAACGCACATCCGTGAATGCTAACAGCACCTAGTATTCCCAAGTGGTCACCCACCTAAGTACTGACCAGGCTCAACGTTGCTTAACTTCGGTGATATATATATATATATATATATATATATATATATATATAGATGTGTGTAGGTATCTCCAAACCTTGAATAAAACGTGAGCATATATGATGAAAATGAACTCCAAAGCTGCAAACTTAATAAAAACATAGTCTTATTGTCAAACTTTTGTGTTACTTTCTTATCAACTTATATTTTTTATCCTTTTTTAGAACGTTTATAGATTTTGTTAACAATTTATTTTAATATTGTATCAGCTGGGTAGCGGGTTAAAGATTATTAGAGAAAATATTAACATTTTTTTGCAATGAAAAACACATTCATTTGAAAGTTCTTCAAAAATCCAATAAATGTAAGTTTTTAATGAAATTTCAAGGACCTATTCATAAATTAATTAAACTTTTTAGAAACATTTCTTTTTTTAAAAAATCACGGTTAAAATATATTTTTTAAATCTGTTACCTCCGCCCCACTGCTTATTTAATTTTATCGAATTTCGAGAAATTCACTTTTATACGGCCTAATATTTATATTTTTATAAGCACACGTCAGTAGAGAATTAATTTTTTTTTCTTTCACAAAACAGGAACTACAGTTATAAACAAACATATGCTTTAAATCGCAAAATAAAAAAAATGCAATAAAACTATTTAATTCGAAAATTAAAATATTATTTAAATAGAACATGTTTATTTTATGAATAAGATAGATTATGTACACTATTGTCTTTAGAAAATAAATATATTCGATGAAGCATGAAGTTTTGTGAGAATTGATTTCATTATTTTTATTTTAATGATGTATAAACTTTTAAATATTTCAAAATTCTGTATTAATCTTATCAGTGCCTGTTTAAATTTCTGAGATGAGGTGTTGTCGTTCTTTACATTGATTGGACTGTAATTCTCATCTTTATCATATTACCGACGCTTAGTTAGTTTGAGATACGTTTCCTATTTGTTTTTTTATTCTATCACACACACACACACACACACACACACACACACACACACACACACACACACACACACACACACACACACATATATATATATATATATATATACGTGTTGAATCTATGGATCGGAACCATTGTTGTTTTTTTTTTCATTTTTCTCTCTGTCTCGGAAGAAGTTTTAATAAAATTGAAACATGTTAAACTGAGAGACGTTTCCTATTTTTTTATTCTTTCACACACAAACACACACACACACACACACACACACACACACACACATATATATATATATATATATATATATATATATATATATATATATATATACGTGTTGAATCTATGGATCGGAACCATTGTTGTTGTTTTTTTTTCATTTTTCTCTCTGTCTCGAAAGAAGTTTTAATAAAATTGAAACATGTTAAACTGAGAGACGTTTCCTATTTTTTTATTCTTTCACACACACACACACACACACACACACACACACACACACAACATATATATATATATATATATATATATATATATATATATATATATGTCAAAGACAATAGGAAAACTGCAATAGTTGGCAACGCGTTTCATCTAATGTGGCCTTTTTCACCGGGATTGTGTGAAGCCTTTAGATTTCTTTATTTGGGGGCTCACCGCAAAAGTAAGGTCTATGCCAAGAAGCCAACAACAATTCAACAGCTGAAGGCTGAGATAATAAGACATATTCGATATTATTTTTCACACATAATTGCCATAAATCAAATAACATAAATGGTAATTTGTTTTACATTGCTGAAAAAGTATCTGGATTTATAACCGTTTAATTATGTGTTGAATTTTCTTCTCAATATATTTGCTCTGGATAATATCCATTGAGCTCTCTATTTTTATCTCATTGATATTTTATATTAATTAGATAAAATCTTTTGGATTATCATCACCGTCTTTACGGGTTGCCATTCTCTCTCTCTCTCTCTCTCTCTCTCACACACACACACACACACACACACACATATATATATATATATATATATATATATATATGTCAAAGACAATAGGAAAACTGTAATAGTTGGCAACGCGTTTCATCTAATGTGGCCTTTTTTAAGGCAAGAACGAAATTAATTTATTAGAGAAAGTAACGAATGATAACAAAACAAAATGTCCTTAGCAACTGGAAGAATTTAGAGAACGCTATTTTCATGCTGTTAACTCAAAATTACGCCAATTACTGTCACGTGTGAAGATATTGTTTTTATTGCTGTGTTGACGGATTCAACCATTTTCTCAAACACTAATAACAATAATATCTCCGAAGCAGGCATTTATAAAATAAAAACTACATGAATTGTACTTCGAATTGCTACCGCATCCACCCTATTCTCCAGATCTGACCCCCAGCAACTACTGGCCGTTTGCAGATCTCAAAAGAATGCTTCAGGGAAAGAGATTTGGTTTCAATGAAAACGTGATATCGGAAATTGAAGCTTATTTTGAGGCCAAAGACAAATTGTTCAACATAAAAAGGCATCGAGTTGTTAGAGAAGCGTTGGATTCAGTGTATCACCCTAGAAGAATATGTTGATGAATAACGTCGAATTTTGCCTAAAAGTTGTTATTTTATTAGTTAGGCCCTAGATTTATTGAGTGATGTGTTAATAACTAAAAAATGAATGATTTGCGGGCATATATTTATATGGACTTTTTTTTTTGTTTTTTGGTGTGAGGAATCCGACCCTCAAAGTTAGTAAAAGTAGTTTTGATACAACTGGTATATATATATCGCCTATCGAATTCTCAACTACCAGTCACGATGAATGGATGTCTCCTCATAGAGTCCCCGTGCCTTGAACGACTCTAGAGTCTTAAACTTACCCAAACCCTCTAGTGGTACTCGTACATACGATTCATCGGTAAAAAATGCAAGAAAAACGGTCAGTTCTTTGTACTGATTTACTAAGTACCTATTTCTCCACTGCAACCCTCTACTTTTACAAGAGCCAGATCAGGCGTAAAATAGAGTATTGTTGGCATAAATGGAAAAGTGCTGCCGTGCCCTCATTTTCCAGTTTCGACAGAGTCCGAGACATCCTCCGCGTTTATGTGGGCGACAAATTGTTTTCCGCTCTTCAACTTTTTTGTCACAGACAGGGTATAAAAATACTTTCACTGTTGTGTTACTACTTCCATGGAAAATGGTGGAATGAAATGCATTCTTTTGTTCCGCCAATTCTAATCTTCACGGATGGGACCCACCATGTCGCTCATTCCCTCCGTATTCAATTTGGGTATATTATACGCGAAGAACGTCTTTCCACCAACTTATGTTCTGGGAAACCAACTCCCAACAGGATATTCTCCATAACGCTACAATCTTAACTTGTTCAAGTCTAGTGTTAACCGTTATCTTTTCGACCTATACACATAAACTGTGCCTTCGTTGTCAATGTCGGATACAAGCACAACTTTCTTTCGGTGTTTCACATTTTCCTTTTTTTATTAATTAGATGTAAATTTCAAAAATCGAACCCCCATTTAGGCGTCACTTCTCTCTTACATTTCTAAAAAAATATACAGACACAACCCACTTCTCCACAAAATTTAAAAGTAACGTAGAACTAACACAGAGAAAAAGAAAGGAAAAAAACATTTTCGAAGAAGAAAAATAAATTTAGTTTTTTAATGTTATTAATCAAATCTACCTCACCTTTTTTTCTCTCTCGCTCTCTTTCTGTTGTGATCATTTTAGTCAAATTCTTTGATTATACTTGCTGGTACCAAAGTAAAATATTATACCCGAAAGCCATACCTCGATTGGCCCCCGAGTCTTATAAAGGGTGAAACTCATTGTAATATATATACAATTATTTAATTAGTTAGATTTTGGTCATAATTAAATGAGATCAGTACACAGTTGTATTAAAAAGTGTACAATACAATTATATTGTAAAAATTTTAAATAGTTTTCATTTGCAAACGAGTTATTTCGCGATACAAGTTTCTACCTTTCGGGATATTTCAGTCATTCTAAATCGCCTGAAGACACCGAAAGGTAGAATCCTGGGTCGATAAATAGCTTGTTTACAAATTATATATATATATATATATATATATATTGTTAAATTGGTATTTATGTGGTTATTTTTTCAGCTGAGCAATGTTATTTCAGTCATGTCGACTTTAATATATATTATATATATATATATATTAATTCGGAATTTAGCCGATTACTCGAGCGCATAACAGGAATTTTCAGAACGCATAACTGGAAGTTTAAAAACTTCGAACTGTCATGTTGAAATAGGTACCCACCTAAATATGACCTGAATTTACGGATATTTATATATATATATATATTAGGTATTCCGTTAAGACGGATCGGAGTGACCAGTAAATCAAATAGTGTTATTCATGAAATTTTATTGATTTCACTATTGGATCATTTTATTTGAGTCGTGGCAATTATGGCCTTAACTGAATGCTATGGGTGTTGAAGATTTGTGGTTCCAACAGGACAGTGCAACATGCCACACAGTCACTGCAACAATCGCTTTATTGAATAAGGAATTCCCAGGTCGTATCATCTCTCAAAACAGTGATGTCAATTGGTCACCGGGATTGTGTGAAGCCTTTAGATTTCTTTATTTGGGGCTCACCGCAAAAGTAAGGTCTATGCCAAGAAGCCAACAACAATTCAACAGCTGAAGGCTGAGATAACAAGACATATTCGATATTATTTTTCACACATAATTGCCATAAATCAAAAAACATAAATGGTAATTTGTTTTACATTGCTGAAAAAAAATCTGGATTTATAACCGTTTAATTATGTGTTGAATTTTCTTCTCAATATATTTGCTCTGGATAATATCCATTGAGCTCTCTATTTTTATCTCATTGATATTTTATATTAATTAGATAAAATTTTTTGGATTATCATCTCCGTCTTTACGGGTTGCCATTCTCTCTCTCTCTCTCTCTCTCTCTCTCTCTCTCACACACACACACACACACACACACATATATATATATATATATATATATATGTATACAAATTCAGATAAAATTTAGAGAGGAAATAGCCATTTTCAACATGTCAGTTTAAGACATGCATTGTCAACCACTTTTAAACAAAGAATGAGGAAAACTTCTAATGCCGAAGGCTTGTTCTAGTAAAAGAAGTGTTGGCTATCACAGGGTTAAGCTAGAGGAATCTTAGTAGTAATTTCTCTTATGGTAACGTGAGGCATGTGGCTTGACCATCGGGCTCGTAGTGGTAGGTATGAGGGAAAAGATAACTGCTTAGCAAATTTTGAAAACAATTCTGTTGTGATAAATGGAAGAAAAAGCTAATTATTGCAATTTATATTTATTTCTGTGACGACACATACTAATGATTTCTCTACGTTTATATATATATATATATATATATATATATATATATATATATATATATCACTCGTAAAGAAATTAATGAATAAAATAAAACAAATATATATATATATTTCGAAATTAAATAAAAAAACAGTGATTAAAAACTAATCACTTTTTCTCTTTAAGATAAATTTTCTTGTCCAACCGATCACCGTATCTGTAAAAAGCACATGGTAAGTAAAGTCATAAAACAATGCAAAAATTTGCCGACAGCTGAGAAAAAAAGTGGAACGAATTGGAATTAGTGCTGCGAACACAAGTTGGTGAATGAAACAGTAGCAGTTGGAACAATACCAGAAACCCCAAGAGAGAGGGAGCAGGCATAACAGCTGGAGTTGTCGTGGATGAGGTAAGTAGTACCGGGGGCAGGCAGTGTGCCAGGGCTTACATCAACTCCTACTCAAACATTAGATTCTGTCCTTTTTCTTCTCCCGCTAATTTAGCGGCAGAAATAATAGTAAAACACTATTTTTATGAATTTGCATTCTTCTTCTGTGCGTTTCTTCAGTATGTTGGCAACCATAGATCTCTTTAATTTCCTGTCCTTTGTAGCTATTAATAAATGTTGTCCTTTTGCTGTCTCTCCTAAACCCTGGTACGTCCTCCTTTTACACAAGCTCACTAGGGAGGTTAAGCGTTGTTTTCCTCTGTCCCTCTTGCCTTCTATCTGTAATCAAAAAATCAAATTTTCCAGTTACGCTTTCCCCATTATGTGCCCTAGAAATATCAACTCTTTCTGATGTTAAGTGTAAGTATTCTTTTTGTCTAAAACTTTGTCGTTGACAGCATGTTTTCTTCATTATATTCTCAGTATCCTTCTGTAGAAACACATTTCTGTTGCTTGAAGCTCCTTCGTCATCTCTGAAGAGATGACCCAGAATTCACTTTTGTATAGGAGGAAAGATATTGCATAAAAACCAGCATTTTTTTTTATGCTAAGAAAATTAATGGCCAAGGGTAATAAGATTTTCGTATGATACGTTTCGTTCTTTGAGACTTTATAAAACTAAATGGTTTACTTTGATGTAATTATACATGCGCAAAAAGAAGAGAGGACGCTGAAATTTTAAACTTTTAAATTTAAACTTTTAAAAAAATATTTATTTGTATATATACATTAGTCTAACGTATGTATATATGGAGATGTTGAAGGTGACCACACGGAAAAATAATCGACTTCAAAATTTGACTTTGACGATTTGTGTTTACTTTACTCTGTCCTTGGTTGACAACCAATCTAGAAGAACAACTCAAATTCAAAATCTTCGAAAATGTAACCATTTCATCATCTAGCAAACAACAATTTACAGATATTGTAAAAAAATAGGAAGTTGTCGAGAACCGAGATCCTCCATATCCTGAAAGTGCATGGCACAGAAAGATATGCGGTGGGTGTATGGGTAAAATTATAGTATATCCAGTACTATATATGGTTTGAGACATTCTCTAGTGGGTCTTAGAAGATAATTACCCCAAACACAAATAGAATTAAAAGAAAAGACTGGACGCATTATTTTTTTTATCTCAGTAAAAGGCACAAATTGATTATATGGGTTCAGAATGATACCCTTGCTTCAAGCCGTACATAAAGACTCCCTACGTACGTAATTTGATCCTGGGACACAGCAAGAGAATCGCATAATCTGACGTACAGCTTTTCTTAGCGAAAGTCTCGTCCTTAGGTTAACATCCTATCTTTATTTAAGGCATCTTTTTCTTGGTTTATCTCTCTTTTCTTCTATTATTTATTTTCCTTGGGTCTTTTATTAATCATTTGTTATTTACATTATTCAAATGTGGGCTATTTTTTTCATCTCTACTGTTATTATCATAACGTTTCGACCTACCGTTTTACCCTCATCAGATACTCGTCGATCCGTACTACCCTAGAGGAATTTCAAACTGAGCTTTTATATAATCTTTCTTTTAATCAATTTCCCCCAAGCAAGCCCACTAAAACACAAGGGATTACTGGGTCTGGGATAATTAGGAATAAAAACATTTCTAATGGGGGTGGAGAAAGAAAAGAGTAATCGGAAGGACAGTAGATAGCGATTGACAATGCATTTAACTGTTTGAAGATTAAAGACAGCTAGAAAGCATGGAGCTGGCATGAAGTTTCACAAGCGCTAAGATCGAGAAAAGAAACTGTTAGCATAGAATTAAATGTGACATCTAGCCAGCTCAGCTCTTTAAATTGATGAGATCTCGATATTCAGGAACCATAGAGAAGCGTCTATCCAAACAATTGAATAAAATTATTGATAGATATGACACAGGAAAGCAACCTTACAGCGTTGAGTAAGTGTTAGAAGCCGAGTTGCCAGATCAGGACTGATAATATTGCTGATTCTTCTTTGAGTTTTGACAAGGACCTCAAGGACGAAATGTTGAGGAGAATGGCAAAAAAAAAAAAATTAATAGTGAGCAGCAGGAAGAGACATGTTCCTGTGACATGCATTGAGGAAGGAGGGCTTAGAGAACCTGATACTGACAGGCCAGATCGAGGGAAAAAGAGACAGAGGAAATAGGGGATAGCGTGTTCGTTTCCCACTGATCATATCTATGGATATCTCGTCTAATTTTTAGTTCTGCACAGTTATTGCTTCCCGCTTATATTCTTCTTCTTCTTCGTCTATGTTCCCTGTCCTTTCAGGACGTAGGCGATCATGGGTTTTCACGTTTCCCTATCCCTGGTGGTTCTTAGCACGCTTTCTCCTGTTACACCACGCAACCACCGTTCTGTCATCCACCTGCTCAGGCCCTTCAAATATGTTATCCGCTGCTTTCCTCTGTCTCTTTTTCCCTCTATCTGGCCTGTCAGTATCAGGTTCTCTAAGCCCTCCTTCCTCATTGCACGTCCCAGGAACATGTCTTTTCCTGCTGCTCACTATTAATTTTCTTTTTGTTGCCATTCTTCCCAACATCCCATCATTGCTCACATGTTCGGTCCATGGTGTCCGCAGCATCCTTCTGTAGAACCACATTTCAGCTGCTTCACGTTTTTCCTTCATCTTCGATGATATTGTCCAACATTCACTGCCATATTGAAGATCTGACATCACATAGCAATATATACTGACCCAAAATAAACACTGCCCACTCAGAGCAGGGATTGAACTAACAATTACTCTACTGTGCTTGTCACGCTTGTCTACAGCATCTCCCCACGAAACAATAGCAAAGTGGAGAAAATAATTTAGAAAAAGTAAGAATTAAAAAAAGGTTTTAATCCCTATTAAATTACTTTTATTTGGTAGTAATAAAAAAAGTTACGGTTTATGGTGTTGAGTCGTCTCGGTGTTGAGTTGACTCGGTCCTAAGTTTTCCCGGTGCTCAGTCGGTAGTGATGAGTTGTCCTGCACCTAAACCGATCCCCTTTCAGTCGTAATATCGAATAGATTCTTATTCTGTTTTCTATGCTTAAGGAATATTGCATATCAGTTAATACGTTCCTGTCTTATTCACTTTGAATCGGAAGGAGAGTAGATAGCGATTGACAATGCATTTAACTGTTTGAAGATTAAAGACGGCTAGAAAGCATGGAGCTGGCATGAAGTTTCACAAGCGCTAAGTTCGAGAAAAGAAACTGTTAGCATAGAATTAAATGTGACATCTAACCAGCTCAGCTGTTTAAATTGATGAGATCTCGATATTCAGGAACCATAGAGAACCGTCTATCCGAACAATTGAATAAAATTATTGATAGATATGACACAGGAAAGCAACCTTACAGCGTTGAGTAAATGTTAGAAGCCGAGCTGCCAGATCAGGACTGATAATATTGCTGATTCTTCTTTGAATTTTGACAAGGAGCTCAAGGACGAAATTCTAATCTACGTGGATAGCGTGTTCGTTTCCCACTGATCATATCTATGCCGTGTGTCTGTTTTATTCACGGAAACTTTTTAGCACTACCATGCACAAAGATTTAACTCCATGAGCCTAGTAGTGCTAAAAACAAAACAGCCAAAATATTTAAGTAATTTTGCATTCGCTTGTATTTTCAGCACAAGGGATTTTTATATCTACATAATTAATTAAAATAAATTATGCATTCTCACTAAACAAAAGACATACACAAAGAATACAAACATGAAATAAAATTAAAAAAAACAGACTATTAATAACCTGTTACACTACTAATGAGATATTCCATTGTTATGGTACTTGTGAAACATGTTGGCTTTTGCGTGTTTTATAATAATCTCCTGTTAATGAAATATCTTTTTATTGAGTAGAGTCAGCTAGGATGCGTGACCGATAAATATGGAAAATTAACTAAAAAAACAGGAAAACATTTCTACACTTTTTTTGTTATTGATTTTATCAGAACACTGTCTTAGGCAAGTAGGGACAGCTAGGATGCGTGACCGGTAAACATTCAAAATGATGTTGCTTATTCTTAAAAAAAGAAAACATTTTTACTCTGTTTTGTTATTGATTTTATCACAACGCCGTCTTAGGCAAGTAGTGACCGGTAAGCATTCAAAATGATGTTGTTTTCTACTAGAAAAAAATATTTCTATTCCTTTTTGTTATTGATCTTCATCAGAACGCCGTTTCAGGCAACCTCGATATCGCAAAAATAAAATATACAAAAAAAAACACAAAATTTATAATGTGTATAAAACGCCGCCTTTTCCGGGAGATAAACTGATATAATTGCATACCCCTGATTTACACATAATAATGAGACGATATGAGAAAGGTCTATATCAATTAACCCCTATCTATGGGTAATTATAGAACAGACTTGGTCCTACAGCCTTGGATGGCAACCGGTCTAGGAGAAAGAAAAATCTCTTAGGCCCTAATTACTTACGGATCTCGTGAGAGGGATAATCATAGTGAGGTTATGTAGTTTTCTAGGTCACGTTAGTAGCTGCATTAAGTGACTTTAACTTTTCGAAAAGATATTGCACAATTAAAGATAAAGTATCATTTGCCGAGTTTTGAACTCGTGTACATCTTCTTTGAAAGCTTTCAACGGCAACCCCAATTCCTCTAAGTGAAATTGTTGCCCCTGCTTCCCACCAAACTCTTGTCTCAGCGCTCAAATTTAAAATTCAAATCTAACATTAGAATGTGAAGCATGCTGCAAATATGCATAAAAGAAAAATATGGCAAAATTTGAATTCAATTTTTCCTCAAGTATTTTAGAAGAAAAATGTTTATAAAATATAATTAAGCTATTCAATTTTTACTTTTAAACACGTAAAAAATATGGTTTTCGATTCTGACAACTTGAGTAAAAAGTATTGTATAGGAAACATGCGGGAAGGGTGGTGTTCAGTTTTTTTTTTTTTTTTTTTTTGTTTTTGTTTTTTCATGACATATCAACCTCGGCGGGTCATTTATTGCCAACTTAATTTTATTTATTTATTGCTGGTAATATCTTTTTCTTTCAACAATTTATTGTTGTTTTTACATAAGTTTTGTGTCTAATAATACTTTTTTTTCTGTTCGAGTATCAAGATTTATTGGGATTTGTTTTTAAGAGCAGGGTCCCCATGTCCTACCCTGTAATTTAACCCATAACTAGAGAGAAGGGACGGATTAATACCTTTCCCAAGGGTACCAGTGCTTATGTGAATGCAGGGTATTCAACTGGAATTAAAACTCGGCTCACCGATTTTCTCTTTCCAATGCACCACAACGCACATCCGTCACTAAACGCTTACAGCACCTAGTATTCCCAAGTACTGACCAGGCACAACGTTGCTTAACTGATCGAGCGAGAACCGGTGTATTCAACGTGATATGGCCGTAAGCCTGGTGTTCAAGTGTCAGTGTTGTCGATGCTCAGTTCTTCTGCACCCATGGAAATGAATATTTCTTCTGTGTATGCCTTTGCTTTGTTCGAATTTGTCATACATTTCTTTCAGAAATGTTTTCATATTTGAGATAAATTAAAGTAAATACTGAGATTTTTTGTCATTTTATCCCAAGCAATGCGGGACCGACACTAGAAGTTACAATGAGAAAAAGAACTGGGTACAATGGGTGCCGAAAAAAGGATAAAAGATCGATTAAGTTTATGGGGATAGAAGATGGCAGTTGACGTTGAATTTAAATTTTTGTGAGATTGTAGCTATAAGGACAGCAAATAAATGAAAAAGAATTTCACAGGTGGAAAATGCTAGAAAAGAAACAGAGTGGAAAAGGCGGTTACATTAAACTATTTCAACGGCAATATGGTGGGACCTAGTTGACAATATAGTAACACTTTTAAATTCATGTAGTCGGGGCACCATGGAAAAAAGCTCGTCAGAGAAGTTGCCGTGTATTGTTTGTAGAAAAGACAGTGGGAAGCCACATCACGTCAGTGAGAAAGTGACTGAAGTCGAGATGCTGAGTCAGGACCTATTATATTGCAAATCTTTCTTTGGATTTTGTCGAAAACGTCGAAATGAATAAAAAAAGTATCCGACCAGATATGGCAACAGTATTCAATGCACAGACGTTTGATAGATTTCTAAATGCGCAAGATCGATTCTGTCGAGAAAAATATTCTGGCCCAGTGACCCAAACTTCTTAGCATTAAATGCAGCTATAGATTCGATGTTGTTGTTTCACTTCAGGTCGATTGAAAATGTGAAGCAAAGGAGGCGCAGTGTCTTGCTCTCCAGGAGACTAGCATCAGCCATAATGATGGAAAGTTTGTCTAGGGTGGATAACCCGATAACACTAACCATGGGTATATAATCAGTCAGTTAAGTGCCATACTTGATACACGCTTGGGCGATTATGTCTTGAAAGAGACAGGACTGACTAGGCAGAATATTATCCTGCAGTAGGTTGCCATTGCTTTCTGTTGGGTTTATAGTACCCAGCGCAAATGACGCCATTTTAATTACAATTTAATTAAATTTTCAGTTCCTGATTTTCTTACCTAAATAATATGATTTTCAGTTCCTATTAATGTTAACTCAAAGTACAACTTTTAAAGTGCCTGAATGTAAAATATTTCAAATAAAGATTTATATTCAATATTTTTTTGATATTTTCAAAATCGGGTATGATATACCCATGGTTAAAAGTGGTGTAACTTTAATTGATGGTTAGTGTTCCAGGGTTAAAGAAAATCAGTTCTCTTTTGGAGGCATTAAGATTTGCGAGCCATTTCCTACCCTAGTCAATCACTGATTTGAGGTCTTTTTTAACCAGGTTTCTAATAAAATGTTTGAATATAAATCTCGAACTTCACAAAAATTGTATCGTAATTCTGTGTCATTGTTATAAGAAAAAGAAAGAAAAAAAGAGCAGCCACACACGTGGACGGAAGCGCCTCCCTACCGGCTCAAAATTGAGACAGATAATACCTGGCAAACCTGACTGCTTCAGGTTGTCGGATGTCTTACTGTCATGGTCTACCTTGGTTACGCCAATTTTTCCCTTTTCCGCCAGTTTGGCCGTAGGTATTTTCCCATACCGGCATTGGGGTCTTCGGGGTTGGTCACCTTCAGTCTCCACCTTTGTCCTCGATCTTACTGCCATTGGTGGCATTACAGGAGTAGGAAGTCCAGATAGATTCGCTCTTGGGATTTCTGCGACATGCTAGCCCTCTACCATGAACATAGAAGTCAGAGTGTCAATAGGTTAAATAACGATAACTTTATCCAACAGATTCAGACAAGAGTGACCGTGTTCTGTTCAAACTAAAAGTCAGTTGTTTAATCCGTTGGTCTTTATATAAAAAGGCAACTGAAATACAACGGTGTAGGTAGCTGAAGAGCGTGATAAGAAAGGACTTCAAATAAACTGAAAGAAAACCGAATGCATTGTCATCAACAAAAAGAGCAGCCCAAAATGCCAATTACAAGTGAAGGACTCTAAAATCGAGCAGGTACAGAAATTTAAATACCTAGGAAGTGTTCTAACAGAAGACGGAAAGTGCGACACTGAGATCCAAAGGCGAATTGGCATGGCAAATGAAGCAATCCAGAGGTTGAGTAAAGTATTAAGAAGCAGGACAATTTCACTAGAAACAAAGAGGAGAGTACTGGATTGCTATGTGATGACGGTTCTTCAATATGGAAGTGAATGTTGGACAATATGATCGAAGATGAAGGAAAAACTTGAAGCAACTGAAATGTGGTTCTACAGAAGGATGCTGCGGATATCATGGACCGAGCATGTGAGCAATGACGAGGTTTTGGAAAGGATGGAGACGGAAAGGAAATTAATACTGAGCACCAGGATGAGACAAGTAAAGTTCCTGGAACATGCAATGAGGAAGGAGGGCTTGGAGAACCTGTTACTAACAGAACAAATAGAGGGAAAAAGAGACAGATGAAAGCAGCGGATAACATATTTGAAGGACCTGATCAGTAGATAACGGAACGGGGGTTACATGGTGCAACAGGAGAAAGCGTGCTAAGAGCTACCAGGGACAGGGAGATGTGGAAAGCCATGATCGCCTATGTCCTGAAAGAACATGGCACTTAAAAGAAAAAGAAGAATTTCTTACTAGATGTGAGAAAGAAACAAGGAAAAAACAAGTACTTACCTTCATAAGGAACGTACCGGTAATCCCCGGATGCATATTGTATTGAAGTTTCCAAAAGAACTGAAGGCAGAAAAACAAGTGCAAGGAATAGTCTTAGATAGAGGGGCCACAATCTTGCCCGTTTTTGATGTCTTTGATTAAACATTCTTAACAAGATAATTCACTGTCATTTCCACTTCAGTGACAGTTGGGTTGTGGAGGCGACATCGACAGTTTTTCGTTTTTCTTTTCCGAATCCAACACGGTCAATTCGCATCAAGCGAGACAGGCATTGATGCAAGCTTTAATGTGGCGCAAGGCCAAGAGTATAGGGTACCCAGTGAAGACTGCACTGACTATTCAATTGTAATATGTTCGAGAGTAACAAGTTTGCTAAACCTTATACCACGTCGAAGTGACCAAACTAGATAGAAAATGAGAGGAAGACAATGGGAAAATTTAGAACAGATGTTGTCAGCTAATACCAGTGGATGAATCTGGGTAAGATCCGGAGAAAGAAATATGTTAATGGTCTCATTTAAATATATATATTTATATATATATTTATATAAAGAAAATAACAAAGGGGCGGGTAATATTTACATTCGGGAGTTACAGCTGTTGATTGCTTGTTTGTTTGGAGTTTATAGAATGAAAGTTATGTTCTTATTGCTCTTGGAATAAATATTTCTCTTCAAGATGTTCAGCTTCCACAAATGGTAAATTCCCTGTTGCAGTATCAGTTGTATTCCTTGGCTTTCTTGGCTTGCTTTCAAGCGGGTCGCCACTGCAAAAGAAAATATAAATATATTAATATATTACTAGCAGTATAGCCCGGCGTTGCTCGGGTGTAATGAAAGCTTTAAAACTAATCCCTGGTCCTGGTGCTCAGACTCTTTGGACGTTGGCACGAAAGACTAAAAAGCAATAGTTATTTCCAGTTAAAGCGAAACCGTAGACTGAAAGAAAAATGAATGGATGTAAGTCAAATTTTGATTTCCTGGTATCGGTATCAAATTTTCTGCATTATTGTAAGAACTACAACCTTGAAACTTCTGAATATCGTTTCTTATGTCTTTGTCTATGAGTCTAGTAAATTTGATTAAAATCGGACCACTCCTTCTATAACCCGATTTTTTCGATTATCGACTTTCGATATTTATCGGGGGTACCTCGACACAAATCCTAGCTAAGAACACTAGCAGACGCTTACAGTACAACTGTGTAAATTTTCAAGAAAATCGGTTCAGCCGTTTCGGAGTCTATAGGTAACGGACACACACACAGACAAAGTTCCATTTATAAATAAGTTTAGATGACATTCGATGAAGATTTAGAGAGGAAAAGAGAATGAAAATTAGAAGATTAAATATTGAAAAACGGAAAATAGAGAGAAAGACATAGAAAGGTAGAGTAAAAAGAAAGAGACGGACGAAAAGAGAGAAGGAAAAGAGAGATAAAGAGAACGCCAGGAAAAGAGAGTAAAATTTTTGTAAATGTATGGCGTTAAATATGCGCGTCTCTCTGGTTAATTCGCTGGTATGAGTTCGATCCTTATTTCATAATTCGTTATCCAGCAGTATACTAGACGAAGTTAAACAAGATGAAAACGGCGACAATGTACTATCCATACTCGGGAATTAACACGACCGACCGGAGGGTCGTAGTCGTATATCTGCGAGGCCCAAATGATTCTCCGGTGGATCGTTTTTCAATTTCTTCCCTATGTCGATTATTGGTAATGGGATGCTATGATTGCTTGCTTATGAGATAATTTACCAGAGCCACAATTTTTAAATGTGTTTTATTTTTATTTCTTTGTTTATTAATTCATTTACCTCATGGATTTGATTTTTTGGATCATTTTTTACGCATACAGAGCATGCATCCGTCTGGATTGTGTCGGACTATAGGTTGTAAAACAGGCGCAAGCATCGAACGTCGTGGGTAATAAATACTACCTATGATATCCTTGACTCATGCATAAAACAATGTTAAATCAAGTCGCTTGTACCAAAATTAAGATATAGTGTTGAGACCCTGGGACAGCAACGGAAATGGGTATTAGGAACCAATGTATTAAAAGACATTATCCACCAGACATCAGTTAAGTGCCATACGTGATACACGCTTCGGCGATTATGTCTCGAAAGAGACATAACTGACTGGGCAGAAGATTATCCCGCAGTAGGTTGCCATTGCTTTCTACGGTAGACTGGTTGCCAGCCAAAGCTATAGAACCCAATCTGTCCTGTTATTTAACCCATAACTGGAAGGAATAGACGGATTAATACCTTTCCCAAGGGTATTTGCGCGTAAGTGAATGCAATGAATTCGGCTGGAATTCGAACTCGGCTCTCCGATTTCTCGTTCCGAGCCGATATCCAATGCACCACAACGCACATACATTATCTATTATTCATTTCATGATCAAAGGATCATGCAGATTGATCAAGATAAAAAAGAAGTAAGTAGAAAGAAAATTGAAAACGAAATACGTTGAAAAAAACATATTTAAGATAATTTTAAGGATAATCGAACCCGGAATTAACGAGACAGAATTCAGTAATATCGATCAAAATCAAGACCACCACCGCTCCTCACTTCCCGCAGATGAGAAAGAGATCATTAAACGTATACTAGATGTCAAATAGAAATAAGCATATGTTGTTGATAAAAAAGACCCAGTACTCACCGGAATAATCATTATTTCTCGGGTTCTCGGGACAAAAAGACACCTGTTTCAATGGTGTGTTACTGAGATTTTCGCTTTTTCTTTTTTTTTTTTTTTGTGGTTTCTTTACTGACATGTCAACAGCTAACATTCCACATGAGGGATAGGAAGAATATTCTGAAGATTAAACGAATATTTTAAAAGATACAGTAATGCTTCCTGAGGCTAGAGATACGGTTTTAGTTCCGGCTATAGGTATACCACTAGTGCTGAGATTTGCAGATATATTCTTATATAACCATCAGCCCTTTTAAACATGGTCAGCAGCGACCAAACATTTTTTTAATCATTTCACCCCAAGGAAGGCATTCCATTGCCACTATTGCACTTGGGGCTACATAGGGGGAGGTAAATAGGAAGAGTGGTTAGATATAGGAAATGTCAGAAGTGGGGTGATAGATAGTTGGGTGGGTGGGAAGAGTGTTTGAAAGAATGGAAGTTAGTTTGTTAGGAGGTGTCTATTGACCTTACATTTAAACTCCTGGAGATTGTAGCCGTCGGGGAAGCAGTCATATGGAAGACAATTCCACAGTCGAGAAGTGCGAGAAAAGAAACTGTTGGAGTAGAAGTTGCGGTTGCATTTTATCGGTTTCACTGTAAAAGGGTGGGATCTAGTTGCTAATCTAGTATCTCGTGCAAATTCGAACCTAGGGAGCACCAATGATCTAAGTTCATTGGAGCAGAAGCCATGGAAGTATTTATAGAAGAGACAGAGGGAAGCCACGCCACGCCGGTGAGAGAGAGACTGCAGGCGGTCTGCCAAGTCAGTATCGATCACATTACAGACCCTCCGCTGTACCTTGTCGAGAAGCCCAAGGAGAATAGCAGGAGCACCCGACCAGATATGGCAACAGTATTCAGTGCACGGGCGGATGGTAGATTTATAAATGTGCAGGATAGATTCAGACAGAAAAACCCTCCGGGCCCTGCACAGAGAACCGACTTTCATAGCAGCGGATTTAGCAATGGATTCGATATAGTCATTCCACTTGAGGTTCGCTGAAAGTGTGAGACCAAGGAGGCGTAGTGTTTTACTCTCTGGGGAGGCAAGCCTGGTCCATGCTAATAGGAGGTAGGTGCGATTGTCTATGATGATTAATTGATAGTAGCTTCGTTTTAGAAGCATTAAAATTTACGAGCCATTTCTTACCACAGTCCACTACGGATTGGAGGTCCTTTCCATGCTCGGTTGCAAGGTTAGCTTTATCGCCCACACCAGATTTTTGGTCGAGGCGAGAATAAACTGTGGTGTACATATCAGCCCTGTATTGGTCCTAGTCAACGGTAACCAATAATCATCCGCGTTGGTCTTGAAGTTCTTTCAGGCTATCGTGGTTATCATCTAGTTGACTCCACGCTTGTTAACGCGTCGCCCGTTTTGCCGCTGGTATCTTCTTAGTGGCACGGTTCCAGTCGACTTAGCTGGCGTTTGTCATTTCGTGACCATCTACAGTTCTGCCATGTTCTGCTTTTGTTCTCAGTGGGTGTAAAAATCACTGATGAAGTATACTTGAAGGGAGGAGTGGTCCGACACAGCTGGGAATTGAACAACAAGATATGGATTGGAAAGTTGAAAAGAAAATTAAAACGGAATTGAAAAGACACGTTTTTAAATCCATGGAGGATCGAACCCAGAATTAGAAACACGAAATTCTGTAAAGTCGAGAACTACGTTTTATTTTCCTAAAAAATGCAAATATTTTTTTTTCAGATTTTTGTCTTTTATTTACTTTTCTTTTTCGAAACATTTTTATGGGTCATTTTTGTTTTTTGTTTTTTGTTGTTTTGTTTTTACATACACAAATCTGTACCATGTATCCGTGTTAAAAATTAAAAATATTAAATTTTTTAATTAATTATTTTAAACTGTTTGCTTTAACATTTATACTCAATTTGCATAAGAATATACTCCCGCACCAGTAAGAAACCTGTCGTGGCCCGGACAGACATAATCTCGCTGCTGACCTTGAACGGGATCTACACTCTGTGGTGAACTGGGGCAAGAAGTGGCTTGTCAACTTCAATTCGTCTAAGACCAAGCTGTTGTCTGTCAACCATTACAGGCAACCTCTCCTGCCTCCCATAAGCATGGACCAAGCGATTCTCCCTGAGAGCAATACACTACGCCTCCTCGGCCTTACCCTCTCCTCAGACCTCAAATGGAACCACTATATTGAATCCATAGCTAAATCTACTGCTAAGAAGTTTGGGTCACTATGTCGATCCAGGATGTTTTTTCCGCCTGAATCCATCCTGCATATATACAAGTCAACCATCCGTCCGTGCATGGAGTACTGCTGCCATTTATGGTCAGGCGCCCCTGCCGTTCTCCCCAGTGTTCTCGACAGGCTCCAAAGGAGATTCTGTAATGTGATAGGTACTGATCTGGCGGCTCGACTGCAGCCACTTCCCCACCGTCGAAATGTGGCCTCCCTTTGTCTGTTCTATAAATACATTCATGGCTTCTGCTCCAACGAACTTAAGTCACTGGTGCCTCCTCAACAGGTGTTTACTCGTGTAACCAGACTGGCGACTGGGTCCCACCCATTCACAGTCAGGTTAGCCAAATGCAGACAACAATTCTACTCTTGCAGCTTCTTCTCTCGCACTTCCTGTCTGTGGAACTCGCTCCCATATTCTTGCTTTCCTGACGGCTACAACCTCCAGAAATTTAAATGCAAAGTCAATACTCATCTACTAACCACTGGACTCTAGCTCTCTTCCCACCCCCGTATAACCTTCCCTTTCTCTCCACCTATGTATCTGTCATCGCACCTGCTTTCTCAGTTTTCTATTGCTCCTTTCTAACTAGTTTGTACTCCTCACTCTTTTCTAATTAATCTTTTTACAGTTATATAGCCCCCTGCACATCAGTGGCATTTCCGCCTTGCTTGGGGTGAAATGTTTAAAAAAAAAAAAAGAAAAAAAAATTTTGAACGAAGAATCGTAAGGGTTTGACGCGAACAATCATTTGAACAAATAAAACACTGAGTCAAACAAAAAAAAAACAACAACTCTTTTTTGCATACAAGAAAAATACAAGAAACATTAATAGATATTCTCTGTTGTATATAAAACGGTGTTGCAATGGACAGAGGCTCAGATTGAAGTAACCGGGAAGAAGAATTTGAATTCCAATCAAGTTCGTTATTTATGTACAAATACCCTTGGGAAAAATATGTATCCATATATTTTCCTCGGCGGCTAAGAGTAAATAGCAGGGCAGACTTGGTTCTTTAGCCTTGGGTAACAACAGGTTTTGGAGTAGGACAATTCTTATTCAAAACCTAAAGAGGTTCGTTGGAGGTGCGCACCAGTTCTGTGTTCTACACAATCATTCCTACCTATGATCAAATCATAAGTTCAGTTCTAAGAACTGAATTGCTGTAGACACATACGCCGAAAACACAGCGAGAGTATCTTTCTCTTTCTCTCTCTCTCTCTCTATATATATATATATATATATATGTGTGTGTGTGTGTGTGTGTGTAAATCATTTTCACAACCAACATCCAACATTGCCTGATGACAAGATTCTATCTCGAAACGTTGAAATTTCCGTGTCAAAATGTAAATTTAATTCATATATATATATATATATATATATATATATATATATTACGGAAATTAACGAAGATTAACAAAGTGGTTATAAACAAACCGACAATTTGAAATTACTTGTTTGAACATTACTTTTTATTTAATCAGATATTCTGTTTTTAATCAAACAGTATTATATATTTATTTTGTGTCAATGTGTGTCAAATAAGGGTCGCAGGTTCGAATCCTGCCGAATGACACACATTTTCGTAACAAAAATTTATCGTCAATAATCAAGCCGGTAGAATATACATATAATGCTGTTTTATTAAAAAAAAAAAAAAGAATATCTACTTAAATACGAGTATCGATCAAACATAATGTTCAAACTAATAATTTTATATATATATTCACGCTCAGTAACCACTCTGCGTACTCGAGACATTACCGCCTTGCTTGTGATGAAATGACAAAAAAAAAAAAAAATTATGGTTTTCTTTCAATTTTTACCGTCACGACGGAGAGTGTGGCTTTAAAAAGACCAATAAATCTTGGTGTTTGTCTCGACTCGGGCACGGAATTCAGGCATCGAAATGAATACATTAACTCTGTACTATAATAATATAAATAATTACGGCAACTTGTTGTGATATCACGGTTAAGTATGTCGCCTCGCGAACTATTACAACTAAGCAATAATTGTGGCTTTATGCCAATTAATGGCAAACAAGAAATCTGTGAAGCTAACGAACCTAGAATAAATGTTACTTAAATGAGTTTGAACCTCACTAGGTTTCCGACATTTGTGACCATGGGCCAGACGTTATTGCCTTCGAAATATATCAATAATCTAGATTAAAAATATGCACATTATCTCCCTAGGTAAATGTTATAATTTATTTTTGTTAAAGAGAACGATAGAAAGAGAGGAAAAGAGAAAGAGAAAAGAGAGCAGTACAAAAAAAAATGGATAAGAAATGCAGGGAAAACGAAAAAGAAAGAAAGAAATGGTAAAGAGAGAGAAAGGAGTGGGTAGAGGGAAGAAGAAGGGAAGATAGAAAGAAAGAGAGATATAGAAAAAGAAAGTGAGCAAGTGGTTTAACTACTAGTAGATAAAGATAATATCTCGCGTGATAAACCACTTGGGTACCTTATTGGGGATTGTGGTGCAGAGGATATCGGCTCGGAACAAGAAATCAGAGAGCATATTTCGAATTCCAGTCACTTACGCTTGGGATACCCTTGGGAAAAGTATTAATACGTCTCTTCTCCCTCCAGCTATGGGTTAAATAGAAGGATAGATTGGGTTCTATAGCATTTGGTTGGCAACCAGTCTACCGTAGAAAGTAATGTCAACCTATTACGGGAAAATCTTTTGTCCAGTCAGTCATGTCTGTTTCGAGACATGATCACCCAAGAGTGTATTATGTATGGCACTTAATTGACTGACAAGGGATCCCAGAGCACGTCGATGTGATGTACTGGTTAACAAGATTTACTCGCTAGATCAATTACGACTAAGAATAAATTTCCATCCACATTGGGTGCTCCGCAGCTTTGGCCTTATGCCACACCTAAGTTTTGCTTAGAAAATAATTTGAACACTTCGATGTAGTCCATTGGTTAGTAATCTCTTGTCAGATCAATTACAAGTGAATAGTGAGTTCGATCCTCACTAAGTGCCACATACTTTAGGTGTTGTGCCGCAAGAAAAATCACCATATTCCAGCACCTCCGCGTAATATAATGCAAAGTGAGCTCGTCCCATTAGATCAATTAAAACTGAATTCGGTACTCACTAGGTGCCCTAAACATTCGACTTTGTGCAACACGTAAGCTGATCTCAGTGAAATGAACCTCGACGTAGTATAATTCTTAGCAAATTTATCTCTCCAGAAAAATTACAAATATGTGATGCTCACAGGGTATCCTATACTTAGAAAATCACCTTACCGTGAAACATGCTATTTTCACAAACTGTTTATAGAGAATTAAATCTTCAGTGTTTGTCCAAAACTTGAGGTCTATTCGTAAACGGTGTCAAGAATAAAATATAGTCGAGTTTAATTGGCAAGGCCAGAGCCACACAAATATTGATACTCGTGCCACCACCGGTCCGCAAACTACAGCTGTCGGTGCATGAACTACAGACTGCTGTTACGCGGTTACCACCAAAAGACCAAAGATAATTCAGATGACAACACTACGTTTTCATCAAAGTTAACCTAAAATATTTTGAGGTTCCTCCCATTTCTTTGAAAATCGTTTTATCATCCCTTGCAGCATATTTCGGCGAATTGGCCTTTTCAGCCGGGAGTGCCCTTTGGACAAAATACATAAACGCAATGAATATGGCAGTGGCTTCTACTGAATGTGCGTTGTAGTGCAGTGGAAATCAGGGTAGCCGAGTTCGAATTCCAGTTAAATTCCTTGCATTTACTAACGCGAGAAAGGTATTTATCAGTTTCTTCCCTCCAGTTATGGGTTAAATAACAGGATAGGACTGCGTTAACCTTAGCTGACAACCAGTCTACCGCAGAAAGTAATGGCAACCTACTGCCTAGTCAGTCATGTCTCTTTGGAGACATGATCACTTAAGCGTGTATCACTTTATGACACTTAACTGACTTCTACTGAAACAAAATTTAATGACAAAGAATTATGCCAATCATTTATATTAAAAGCGTTTACATTTATCATTGCTCTGGGCAAGTGTAACGGTTAGCAAGCTTATTGCAATAGACCAGTTACGACTGAGTAATGAGTTCGATCCTAACTGAGTGCTCCATAATTTCGGCCCTGTGCCACATTTAAAGCATAAGCTTAGTAAATCGGTATATTTATCTTTGGTTTCAATCTTTTTTGCACAGGTCCACCTTGTACAAGGGCCGGAGACCACTCATAAAAATGACTGTGTTAAAAGTCAGGTGGACGGATAGGAGAAAAAAGTAACAGTTAATCCTAGACTTGAACAGGTTAAGATTGTAGAGATCGAGGAAGCATCCTCTTGGAAGTTGATTCCACAGAGCAGTGGTTATACTTTAATATGTCATTTTATTACTTATTAATAGGTTTTTTTTTTTTGTATCTCTGCTAAAAAGTCTGGTTACGTTTTTCTTATTTTACTATTTTAATACCTGTTGCTTCAATGATGGCAAATTGATTAAATTTCAAGTCGAAATTGTTTATCCCTTTACATTCACTAGAAAATATATGCAGCTTAAACGCAGAAGGAATAATAAAAACGGCATCAAAGAAACTCACATTACGACTTATATATCATTTTCCTGTTACCCAGGGGTTGTTGCCAGCATAAAAGAAAAAATAAGCCCTCACGATACCGATTTGCATATCGATTTCATTCAAATGGTGCGTGTATGTACGTTTGCAGGTGTATATGCATATTTTACTTCAATAACAAACCTAAAATATTTATACAAAATTAAAAAAAAACATGAAATAATAATTCTAGTTATTACCAAATAATTTCAGAAAAGTTAAAGAAAATCTAATAATTAACGTTTAAGAATAAGCAGTTTCTTCGTTTAATTTCCAGTATTAATTTTTTATTGCTCAGCTCAAGGAAGGGGTTGTCTAGTTTGAGTGTAACGGAACTGTATTGCTGCAATGTTTTCTTTCAAACTTACTCTTACAAACAGAATGGCAACAAGGTCACACCCATTTACAGTTAACTCAACCAAATGCAGGCCTAAATTCTACTCGTCAGCTTCTTTTCTCGCACTTCCCGCCTGTGGAACTCCCTTATACTTGCTTTCCTGACGGCTACAGCCTCCAGGAATTTAAATGCAATGTCAATTCCCATCTCTTATCCACTTAATTCCCGTCTTTTCTACATCACCCCGTGTATCTTGTTCTTTTCCTTTCTCTCTACCTTCGGAACAGTCTTCACTCCTGTGTTCACATCCTTCTGTTGCCCTTTCTCTGTCACCCCCTGTAATTGGTTCGTCTTTCTCTTCACTCTTTCTACATCACCCCGTGTATCTTGTTCTTTTCCTTTCTCTCTACCTTCACAACTGTCTTCACTCCTGTGTTCCCATCCTTCTCTTGCTCTTTCTCTTTCACCCCCTGTAGATGGTTCGTCTTTCTCTTCACTCTTTCTACATCACCCCGTGTATCTTGTTCTTTTCTTTTCTCTCTACCTTCGTAACTGTCTTCACGCCTGTGTTCCCATCCTTCTCTTGCCCTTTCTCTTTCACCCCCTGTAGCTGGTTCGTCTTTCTCTTCACTCTTTCTACATCACCCCGTGTATGTTGTTCTTTTCCATTCTCTCTACCTTCGTAACTGTCTTCACTCTTGTGTTCACATCCTTCTGTTGTCCTTTCTCTGTCACCTCCTATAGCTGGTTCGTCTTTCTCTTCACTCTCCTCCTGTCTAAAACTTTAACTCTTCTATGTAGCCTCCTGCACATCAGTGGCGGTACCGCCTTGCTTGGGGTAAAATGATTAAACAGAATTGTGTGTACGTGTGGTTGTGTATATATTAAAAATAGTTCTGGGTATGACGATTGACTACATTCGGCAGCAAGGTAACTGATTGAGGGTTTGCAGGTTTTGAGACGCTTAATTGCTTTTGTTCACAGGTCCATCCTGACTCGGGGTGGTAGCCCCTGTTAGGGCCCCAGCTCTGAAAAAATAGTGAACTTTTACTCAAAAACAGAACGTTATAAAAGTACAAAAATGTATACTTATCGCAAAATTACCAACGATATCTGTAGCTGAAGGCATGCAGTTGCGTTCAAAATATTTAGATTTCGTCATTAAATAACCCATAGAGGTGTTCTATAAATTGACTCATATCTGTTTTATGAAATGTTTATATGCCGCTAAACAAAATTAACCAACTAACGTATGTATTAAATAATAAAGGCGCAATACAAGTGCACACACACGCACGCACACACACACACACACACACACACACACACACACACACACATATATATATATATATATAGGTCAGATTAAATAAATTGCAAACATTGTGTCTGCTTATTTTTATTAAAATTCGTTTATACTCACGGAAAAGTCTTCGCGTGTTATTAGTGAAAGATGTCAGAAATGAGCTGTAACGTTGACAGATGTTATTATCATTCATTTCTCAATGCACCCAAGTACTTTCAATCTCCTTCCGAGATCATCTTCAGGGAAGTGAGTTATGGTAACAAAAATAACCGCAAAACTGTGTTGCTAAAAATTACTGTAATTTTTTTTTTTGCTTCAAATATAACGGTTGACAAATGGCTTAGCGTTCATTAGAACGTGAAAATTATCCAGATTGGAATTTTTTATATGTTATAATGTCATGATCATGCGCGTGTTAAAGCATGAAAAACTGTTCTTTTTATAAAGATTTTAGAACATGACTGCAGTATTCATAGCTGATTCTATTAATTGACGGCTTAAGGTTTTAATGAATATTGGCTCGAGAATCTGCAGTTTGCTTTTGTTGCTTTCTTGGTGTAAGATAGTTGTGTTATAAATCATTATTTTTATATTGTGACTGTAAACAGGAATGTTGTTGTAGATGTCTAGAAATGGGTGAATCATCAGACAAGTGTAATGTAAGACGTCTTGTTAATGCAGTTGTTGTAAATCCAACATATATATTTGTTTTGTTTTTTTTGTTTTTTTTTGTCGGAGATACATTCTCCTAAGGGACATTGGAATTGATATATAATGGTGAGTTCTTACGGATAATTAAATTAGTAGTATTGTATTTTTTATAATATATTATAAATTTGAAACCGATGATATCGGAAGGAGACTGAAAGTACTTGGGTACATTGAGAAATGAATGATAACGTGAGAGCTCATTTCTGACATCTTTCAGTTATAATACGCAATTATCCATTAGTATGAATGGATTTTATTAAGAATAGGCAGACACAATGCTTGCAATTTATTTAAGCTGACATGTCTAAAAGAAAATTTGCTGCCTAATTTTTAATATATATATATAACATCTGCAGACAGGCCTGTTTCGCAGCTCTTCATTGCGGTTAGATAAACCATTTGCCTCAAACCGGAACAGAAACCCGACTGATTTGATATCAGTCGGATATTCACCCCCCAGACTATTGGTGCACGTCAGGGAAAGGCCGATTTCATAGCATGTAATGTATTTACGAAAAGTAAATAACGCTAGCAATGAGAGTGTTCTATATGGTAACCGCTTCGAACGGGCGTTCTACACCGTAACCAGAGAACATAAGCTAAAGCCGAAAAAACTGCTGTTTATGAAATTTTCCCCTCTCTATAGTGCTCAATCAAAAGTAAGAACACACACACATATATACATTACGTAGAACAATTATTACTGAGTAGTGAGTTCGATTCTCATTGGGTCCTCTAAACATTCTACACCTTTAGAAAATCACCATATATCCTTAGATATAGTGTACAATTGAACTGCAAATTAGGGTTTAGACGCTCGTCGTCTTTAAGAAATATATTTTGAAATTGTTTGCAATTTCCGTGTGATCTTTTGTGAATCAGGGTCTAGTTCGAAACTGAACTTAGGGTTGCTCATTCACCATCTAGACCCTGACACACAAGAGGTCAGAGAACAAACGTAAAGAATCCCCAAAACGGTTATCAAAAGAAAATTTCCTTCGAACCTTACGATACATTTCGAAACAATATATATATATATATATATATATATATATATATATATATATATATATATATATATATATAAAGAATACCTAGTGAGCCAGACAACCTACCTAGGTTTCACCTAAACGGATCGTCTTTATTTATTCCGCTCTACCTAAGTATTGAGCGCTTTTTCGTTAGTTGATTGTTCGTGTCGGGTTTTTTTCTTTGGGCTCCGTGCTGACTCGGTCTGAGCTCTTTTGACATGTTCATGTATTAGCTCTTTCTTTTTTAAAACAATTTTTTTCCCTTCTTCGTAGATCCGTGGAAGGTTTTTCGACACGAGTATAGTTATTATCTCTGTTATATATATATATATATATATATATATATATATATATATATATATATATATATATAAATATATAAATTTACTACTTCTCTATATAGGAAACCAACTAGCATAAATTCGTGTCTTCTTAATTATAATAGTGAATGTCCCCAACGATATAAGTTAGCTGTTATAAAAAACTTACTTCAACGCACACAAATGATATCTTCTTCCAAATCTATATTTTATAAAGAATTACACAACATTAAGCAAACACTAGTCAATAATGGATTTCCTAACTCCGTTATTGATCAACAAATTAAAATGTATCTCAACAAACTTAACAATAGCTCTAACAATAATGATAATATTAATAATGGTTTACATCAAAATAAACATAACACTATTAACTTATACTATTGCAACCAAATACATAATAATTATAAACAAGATGAAAAAACTCTCAAAAACATAATACGTAGAAATGTTAAACCAGTGGATAGTAATAATCAAATTAAATTCATTATATATTATAAAAAGTTTAAAACAATTGACCTCATAGTTTATAATAACCCAACAGGCACTAAACTAAATTCTTTACAAAAAACCAATGTAGTGTACCAATTTACATGCCCATTCAGAGATTGCATCTCTGATACTACTCAAAAACCTAGTACATATATTGGTTTTACCACAACCACGCTCTCCCGTAGACTTACATGTCATCTTTCTGATCAGAGTACTATTAAACAACATTTCTCTGAAAAACATAAACATGTAGGTAATATCAGACAGATTTTGGTCAACAATACGGTGATCCTTACTCATACACACAGTAAGAGGAACCTGCAGATATTGGAGGCCATGTACATCAAATCAAAACAACCAACACTCAATAAAATCAACTTTAAAACAGGAAATAACATATTACATTGCATTTGACTAGATGGTTTTGTTGTCATTTCGCGCTATCCCGCGGTGTGACGTCATAAAACCGCATCGCAAACTTAAGAACTGCGTTTATTATTTTTGGTAACTATTGCCGTTGCCAAGCGGAGTTTTATGTCAACACAAAATAAAATCGTCGGTGATGGTGGATTTTATAATATTTCAGTTTAAACTACCTCTCTGAAGATGGCTCATGTGAGCCGAAAGCTTAGAAGAAAACCAATATATAATTATCCAAATGTTGGAGAATTTTTGTCTTCATTTTCAACTGAAATTAAAGCAAAAATACGACGTTTAGAACGGCTCATGATTAAACATAATAGACATTCATTGTCTCTTATATTTAATAGAATATGTCTAGAAAATTACTTGCTGCCTCGATATACTAAATATATATATATATATATATATATATATATACCTGTGTGTATGTGTGTTAGGATAAATGGAAACGTTTATAAATGTAACATGTTTCACTTTTTCTGGTCTTCTTATTTTTGTGTTGTTTGATCTTATTTAGTTAGGCAGGATTCACTTACATTTGACTTGTTTAGCAGCGTTAACATAAGATGTAGTTTTATGAACTCAAGGAGAGGTCACGTGACTCTTAGAATCTCAAAAAAATTAACAGATTCCAAAAAAAAAAATTTAATACACACACATACAACACACACACGAATATACATTATCATCCAAATCTCGCATAGACAAAACAGTTTTGTGACACAATCACATACATAAAACACTATTTAGTTTTTTTTTCAGCTTAAAATGCGTTAAAACTTTGGAGTTCGAAAGGACACATCATCTCTCCTTGAATTAATACACACACACACACACACATATATATATATATATATATATATATATATATAGTCCTCCGCAGACAGATCTGTTTCGCTGTATCACAGCTCACCAGTACGGTTAGACTCGGATTGCTTTTAACCAAGGATTGAAACCCGACCGAATTGGCGTCAGTCGGCGATTCTACCTCTGGGCTATGGGTGTTCGGTAAAAGAAGGCAGACTTTTTAGCGTGTATATTGTCATTATATCCGCCCAATAGCCAGAGTGCTCTAATCCATTACTGAATGAGCGATATATATATATTACATATAAGCAGGCAAGTTTACAGACAAACAGTTCGTCACACACGGAGAATCAGTTCTTCTTTTACAGTATGCATCTATTTTGTAATCTTGTATTGATGGCTGACAAAATAGAATTTTTACAAAGTAAACATTTGTCATATTTATTAGATTTCTTCGATAAAGGTTAATATTATAATTAATATTTTACTGATTGTGTAAAGAGAGAAAATTGTGGGAAGCCATGATCACCAACGTCCTGAAAGGACACGGCACATAAAAGGGGTATGAATTATGTGGCTGCTCAGGTGATGTAATTGTTAAATAATTAGAGGCTAAGAACGAATTCCGGCAAATATTTTTATATTCGCAAATATCATTGAGAACGGTATGAATATGGATTAAATACTCGTTTAGATTGGTGACGAAATAAATGACAATTTACCCTACTATTGTAGGGTAAATTGGAAAAAAAAAACAAAAGAAAAGGCTATAACTATGCAAGATCATACTGTTTCGGAACATTGTCATAAACTAACATTAAAATGCGTCAGCATTTTTGAAAATAAACACTGATTTGTTTGGTGAGTTATAGGCTGTATATCATGACATATGTTGTGGAGTAGTTTTCCGCACTGAAGGTTATAATCGTGTTATGTCTGTTGCTAATCGACTTAACGTGCTCAAAATGTTAGGAACTTGGTAATCAAAGCTGACTCCTTAGTATTCGGCTAACTGCCAATTAATATCAACTGACTAGTAGTTCTACTGAACTCCAATAGAACTCTAAAGAACTCCTATGAACTTCCCAAGAACTTCTCAAGAACTTGTCGTTAACTCTTATTAATATGGAAGGGAGAGTCCATTATCTGAGGAATAGGTGTGTTTCACCATTACAACATATAAGTTTGCTATATATATATATATATCTGATTAAATTTGTTTTTTAATTAAAACTAATATATTTTACATTGCAACACGGAAATTTCTGTGTTTCTAGATTTTTACCTCGTCATCAGGCAATGTTAAAGCATGAAAAAAAACCTCGAAACATACAAATTTCCGTGTTGCAATGTAAATATATATTAGTTTTAACTAAAAGACAAATTTAATTATGTTATTTATGCTCTACAATATTTGTTGTATATATTTGTTTTTTTTAAAAAAAAAAAAAGTAAATACCGGAAAACTCGGAATTTTAAAACTGTTCGTTCTCTTCACCGATATATATATATATATATATATATATATATATATATATATATATATATATTATATTTTAGAACATGTAGAAATTTTTTATATCCACTACAAATCGTACACTTGTTTCGACATTGAAACTACAATAAAGGGAATAAGTTTTATGAATTGTGATCATGAAGCTTACATTCTATCTGCTAATGTTAAATCTGTCTACAAAATTCCAAGACACTCATTAATCAACTATATTCACTACCCACACAACTTTCTTCAAAATTCAAACGAACAATTCACAAGACTTATTTCCTTATCACTAACCCCCACCAACATCCCACCCACAACTCACTAAATATAAAAAAAAGAGGCTTTCCATTCCTGTCCGCACCACCTGATGAGACATTTTAGTTTCAATGTCGAAACAAATGTACGATTTGTAGTGGATATATAAAAAATTTGTACATGTTCTAAAATATAGTTTATAATAAATATTCACAGCTCTATATTTTATATATCGAGCACTGTTTTAAATTAATGTTTTAGGCGTTGTAAAAAAAAATTCTTCTTACCTTATTCACTCATATATATATATATATATATATATATATAAGAGAGCCTCTACCAGAAGGTTGTAAGGGAAATCGAGAAGAAAGGACAAAACATAAACTACAAGGAAACTGGATGCATTATCATCAGCAGAAAGAGAAACCCAAAATGCCAACCACAGGTCAGGGATACGAAAATCAAGCAGGTACAGAAATTTAAATCCTTGGGAAGTGTTCTGACTGAGGACAGAAAATGCGACACAGAGATCCGAAGACGTATTTGCATGGTCAAGAACGCGTTTCAAAAGCTAAGCAGAGTATTGAAAACCAGGAAGATTTTGTTGGAAAAAGAAAAGTGTACTGGACTGTTATGTGATATCTGTCCTGGCAATCTCTTCAAAGATGAAGGAGAAAATCTAAACAACAGAAATGTGGTTCTACAGAAGGATGCTGGGGATACCATGTGAACAACGAAAATATTTTGGAGAGGATGCAAACAAAAAGGAAACTTATACTTATGCTTAACATCAAGAAGAGAGAGCTAAAGTTTTCGGGACACGTAATGAGAAATGAGAAAGGAGAGCTTGGAAAATTAAATACTCACTGGACAAATACAGGGAAAGAAAGAGAAGGGAAAGTAAGGCGAAACATAAAAGAGGGTGGCGTAGCAGGGTTTGGGAGAGATACCACGAGGGAAATTTCTAAGAGCGACAAAGGATAGGGGTAAGTGGAGGTCCATGATCGCCTACGTCCCGAAAGGACACGGCACATAAAAAAGAATATTGTAATACATACATGCATATATATGTGTGTGTGTGTGTGTGCGTGTGTGCGTGCGTGTGTGTATGTGCATGTACGTGTGAATAGGTGTGTGTGTGTATGATTACATATTGTTATCGAATTAGATTAAGTAGAAGTACCGAGACTTAATGCCATATTACGTTCAAGCACCAATTCCCGTACGATCACCGAAGTTAAGCAACATCGAGCCTGGTAGTACATAGATGGGTGACCACTTGGGAAAACCAGCTGCTGTAAACATATATGTAGGGTTGGTGCAATGGATAATGAAAATGTGGATCGGAGAGCCGAGTTTCAATTCCTATAGGGTTTGTTATATTCACTTACGCTCAAATACCCTTGAGAAAGTTATGAATCCACATATTCTCCCCCTCCAGCTACGGGTTCACTAGTGAAATATGTAACACTAAACCAACGAAGGTTCCTTTTTTTTAAAGCTAATTTCAATGTATTTATTCGATATTTTTATATCATTTTGTAGGTCTCCCGTATATATTTAGATATTAATTGTTCATTTGAGAAATTTCGGATGCCATTATTAAGATTTTCTTTTAGGTTATCAAGTTTTTTTCTCCATTTTCCGATATTAGGTTAAAACATGTTCACGTAACTGCTCGGGTTTTATTTTCTTTTTTTTACTAAAATGAACTTGGTATGTTTGTTTGTATATTTGATCTCATTTGATTAATAATTGAATTGGAATTTTTTTAATGTTTAATGCATCTCATATTCGTAGTTGTTTATGTGATACGACTGTATTCCTGTCGTCAAAAATAACGGGGAAATATTTGGGAGGATTACTAGCTGTTTTTGACAGGTTATCCCCCTTGATGATATATATATATATAGTTCGCGTGAGTGATGTTATGCAGCTAACGTGCGTTTTGTTTTGCAAACCAAGTCTGTCCTTTCATCTGTGCGTAAAGACGTTTTACCCACCACCACCGACGACCATGCTAATTTTGATATTTATTATTCTAAATGTAGTTGTGGACTCGACTACATAGGTAGAACGACGCAAAGTTTAGATGTCAGGATTAAACAGCATGTACCTGCTAAAATACTTAACAAAATTTTTCGTCTGGTGATAACATTCGAAATACGGGTCTTCGACAGCAGATCACTTGATAAATAGTCCGACCTGTGCTATGGATTTCGGTGTGGACTGGTTTTCTGCTTTGATCAAAGCACACTTGTTATTCCATCTGAAGGTGTCAGAGCTGCTGTTCATCAGGTCCAGGCGACCCTCTCTTTGTAAACAAAGAGACTGTTTGGTTGGGTTTGCTTTGCTGTGTCTGTAGCATCTTTAGATGTTATAACATTTATTATTTCTTCCCTGTCCATTCGTTCACGTCACCCGCAACAGACTTTCTTATCATAATTTGTTTCCCCGTTTACAGTTCTGACGAGAGGGGACGAAACCGGTCGACTGGTGATTTTTGTTTAAAAATTTATCATGTCCTTTAGTAAATTTCTTGCCTTTAACGCTATAATACGTTTTGGTACAGTCAAAAAAAAAAAAATCACACACACACACACACACACATATATATATATATATACAAAATACACAATGGTTTTTATTATAATAAAGAGAATATATACATATATATATATATACGCTCTCACATCCTGATTGAGCACTCTGAAAGAATGATAGACTTTGAACAAACAGTAATTACTCTAGTATCTACGCATCGCTCATTCAGTAATGAATTAGAGCACTCCAACTACTGGCGTATGACACATGATATGCTAAAAGTCTGCCTCTTTCTACCGAGCGTCCAGAGGTAGAATCGTCGACTGACGCCAATTCGGTCGGGGTTCAATTCTGGGTAAAAGTACTCGGATGCGTAACCGTACTGATGAGCTGTGATGAGCAGCGAAACAGATGTGTCTGCGGATGACAATATATATCCTTCACTACTCGACGAAATAATTATTAAAAAGGAAAATTAAATAAGACACTGTAAAAGAGCCAATACGGGGCAAAAACACTTTCACAAATATTAATAAAGTTAAATTACTGATAATAAATAGAATGAACTGAACCGACGCTGCCATTTCTCTCTCTCTCTCTCTCTCTCTCTCTCTCTCTCTCTCTCTGAGTGTGACAGGAGGGAAATATATATATGTAAATACACAATACTTTATTATAATATAGGGGATAATGTTGGATCACTCTTTACAAGGCCTAAGAGTCACTTCAGACAGGTCTTTCAGAATATGAGATAAGGGGTGCAGTTTATGGGGATATGCGTGAAAGATAAAGTTTAACCCTAATTTGAAAAGGTTAAAAGTGCAGTGATAGCGGAATGGTCTTATAAGGAGTCGGTGCCACAAAGCAGGAGGGATATATATATATATATATATATATATATATATATATATATATATATAATTAAATTTGCTTTTTAATAATATGATTATATTATGTTTAACAATATTTATTATTTATAAAAAAAATTGCAAATGCCGTAGAACTTGGAATTGTAAAACTGTTGGATCCCTTTACCTGGATGTATATATATATATAGGATTTATTAAGCGCCGCTTAGACGTGTCAAAAGACCGAAGGTGAGGAGCTACCCAGTGAGGATCGAACACAGTACTCAGTTGTAATAGTTTCTAGCGAAACAAGTTTGCTAAACAGTTCATTGGAGTAGATAGACTAAACTATCGCCCGGTTCACACTCCACCCACGTCTATTGAACAGGTGAAGAGACTCATTCCTTGTTCCCTGTTTAGGATGTGGTTTCCGGCTTTCTCTTTTCCAATCTTTTCTCTCTTACGTAGCCCCCTGCGCATCAGTGGCATTACCGCCTTGCTCGGGGTGATATGAAAAAAAAAAGTACACCACGTCAATACGCTACAGTCTCCATCATAATAAAGAACATAGCACCAATTCGGATTTTTTTCCCGATAACCCTAGCATTAAAGTAGTTGGACATTGAACAATTTTGCTCTAAATATATCTACCGAACACTAAGAAAATGATCCAAAATATAAAATCATAATAAAAATATAGATTTCAAAAAATCCATAACAAAGTTCTTTGTTTCTTTAACCAAACTGTAAATGAAAAAAAAAGTCAACGTTTTCTCCGCCTGTGATGGAATGCGCACCTCATACAACACAAGATTGTCAGTCATGTGCGTTTTCATGAGCCGAAGCACCCCCACAAATAGACTTGCATTGGCAACCAACCCACCAACCAACCAAGTCTATAGAAACCAGTCTGTTCTGCCATTTATCATATAGCTGTAGGGAAGAAGCGAGGGGGTCACACCTTTTCCATGTGTAATTGTGTGCAAGTGAATGCAACGAACTCTAATAGAATACGAACTCAGCATTCCGATTTCTTATATGTCACTAGCCATTACCTCACTTAAGTCTCAATGAAATACCGCAGACATATATATATATATATATATATATATATATATATATACAAACACGCGCACATATATAGATAGATAAATTGATAGATATAGATATAGATATATTAGTATGAGGTACACTATATATCCGAAAACAGTGCAGATAAAGAGACGAATTAAAAAAATATTTTGTCTCGTTGCCTCCATCTATATATATATATATATATATATATATATATATATATATATATAATTATTTGATTGTTTAATTACTTAGTTTTTAGTTAAGTAAAATTAGACCAGTGCACATTTGTATTAAAAAGTGTTCAATACAATTATATTGTAGAACTTTTGATTATTTCGCCTTTAGCGTAATAACTCGCTTACAAATGGAAAAAAAAATATATAAATATATATATAAATATATATATAAATATATATAAATATATATATAAATATATATACACCTATCTACAAATATATGTGTGTGTGTGTTTTGTGTGTGTGTGTGTGTGTTTGTGTGATGAGACAAAGTAGAAATATTTGTCTCATTACCTGCACATATATATATATATATATATATATTATTGAGCTAATGAGAGAAAGTAGAAATATGATTTGTCTTATATATATATATATATATATATATATATATATATATGAGCTAATGAGAGAAAGTAGAAATATGATTTGTCTTATATATATATATATATATATATATATACAAATAGAGAGAGAGAGAGAGAGAGAGAGAGAGAGAGATGGAGGTAATAAGAGAAAGTATACTTCTACGTAGTCTCATTATCTACACAGTTTTCAGATACTACTCAACATTCTAATGGCATATGTATATATATGTGTGTGTGTGTGTGTTATCATTGAATGTGATAGACATCAAAAAGTTCGTATGTTTTATGAGTCTTCCGTATCTTCTTTAATGTTCTTTCAATTTTTCCTTTATGGCAAATAAAAATGTGTTGAAACTCTCCATGAATATTACTGCGCCAAGTTTCTACACATTCATTGCACTCATAAAAAGAAAAAATGCTAGAGCACTATAGGAACTAAATCATATTCCTTATACTTCGCATTTAAACACACACACACACACACACACACACACACACACATATATATATATATATATATATATATTAGAAAAATTAAGATAGACGCGTTATTTCATGGTAATTTGTAAACGAGTTATTACGCGACCCAGGTTTCTACCATGAGTGGTGTCTTCAGGCAATTTTCAATATGGTAAAATCAGTTATTGAAAATTGCCTGAAGACACCACTGATGGTAGAAACCTGGGTCACGTAATAACTTGTTTACAAATAGAAAATATTCAAAACTTCTACAATATAATTGTATTGAACATTTTTTAATACAAATGTGCACTGGTCTAATTTTATTATGACAAAAACTAAATAATTAAACAATCAATCAATCAATCAATCTCTCTCTCTCTCTCTCTCTCTCTCTATATATATATATATATATATATATATATATATATATACGTATATGTGTGTGTTTGTGTGTAGCTATCATTTTATGCAAGTCATTGACTGTGGCAGAAATGACAAAAATTGTAAGTTTTTTAAATTTAATAATAATAATAATAATAATAATAATAATAATAGCAATAATAATAGCTTCTTTTCAAAAGCAAAAGAAATTTGAAGATTACTGACCAAAGACATGTGCAATCAAAACATTTCCAATTCATATCTTTAGTCTGACATTAATACTTTTGATTTACCTATTTGGCTTCAATGTGAGAGGTAAACGTGTACTTACCTAAAGAACATATAAACCGTGGTAAAAAGCGGATGGTAATCTGAAGGTAATAATTTACTCAAATTGAATCTTTAAAAATCCCGTTGTATCTTTTCTTTTCGCTTACTATTTATAGAAAATAAGTACTCGACTTTTAATTTAAAAAAAAGATAATAACTCATCCATTCGTGTATAGCGATCGTAAGCAAAAAAAGTCGTTTGTCCGCTATCCCAAGACAGCTGTTTTATACACGCATTATATTTCTCACGTAAAATCCGAACTGATGAAGTGAAATTTCGTAGCAGCGGTTGTTGTTGCCGCTTTCGTGACATTCATTGTGATAATCCGTTTTTGAATGGTAGAAAGAAAAGTCGGAAAGCACCCAGGATCGCTTTCATTGCAGGCTGTATGGGGGGATCCTTTCGCTGCCATCTGTACTAAGTAAAATACCAAATAAATAAATAAATAAAAAAAAGAAAAACCCAGAGAAAAATTTGGTAAAAGGTCTTACACCTTAGGGTGCGAAGAAAAATGACAAGAGAGTAAATATGGAGTCTTTCTTCTGTTGGAAGATGTGCAAAATGAAAGACAACATGAGTAAAAAGAAAGGAAAAAAAAAGTTAAGAAGCGGCCGGCTCTACTCGCAGACTGACTCGCAGGCAGAGATACTCTTCCTATTAGACGCTGGTTTCCCATCTGGTATATAAAATTAAAGAAAAAAAAAACGGCAAAGTGTCGGGAGAAAAGAGGGCGCAGGAAACAGTGAAGAGAAAGAAAAAAAAGATGTGTAGGCTGCGTAGCAAAGCTTTCTATAGAAAGAAAAAAGAAAAAAAAATTAAAAACAAGAAAAAAATACAGATTTGGGAGATGGGAAGAAACTTTCTTAGAGTCTGATAAAAATGGTTTGAAAGAAAACGGACGGGATAAAGAAAATATGGCCAAACAAATGAACGACAGCTAAAATGATTGGCAGCCGACAAGCAATGCGAACGGACTGAGACAGGTTACCACAATTATTGGCTGGACACAACATCACAAATAGAGTGCAGCCTTGCACGACTACATGCGGGTGGTACCAAAAACTACTCCCCCATTTGGAACACCGCGAATATCAGGATAAACTCTGACCTTTTCTTCCGTTTTTGTAGAATAAAGAAGATGCAGCTTCTGGAGACGACCCCTGAAATCAGTCTTTGATTAATTCGTGTCCTAGGGGCCGTATAAGAACCAGTAGCTGTTGTTACTCACTAAGTTTAACTTAGTTTGGCACAGGGCTTGAAGTTTGGGCGCCTAGTGAAAATCGAAATAACTACTCTGTATTATTAGCTCGTTAACCATTACCTCGCACTCAGGCGCCCAAAATATTAATATTAATTTAGTACAAGCAGGGAACATCCAGCGATGATTGAAATCACTACAGAGTAAAAATACGCAGTTAGATGAGATCGTTAACCATTACCACACGCGGAAATGCCCAGAATATTTACAAATTCTAGCTTAAATTGGAATAAGGTTACCATTATATGTCCCCGGTGAGCATCGTAATCAATACTCAGTATTAATCTCCGAACACACTAATTCAGTAACCATTTCGTAAACGGAGGAGCCCTCCCCCAAACAGTTACACTTTACCTTAGTGTGGTACAAATCTACTAGTATAAGGTACCCAGTGAAAATAAAAATCGCTATTCAGTATTAATGACCGACCAGACGTGCTCGTTAACCATCACCTCAATCAGAGATGTCCTAAATATTTACTTAGCTTACTTATATTTGAAGGCTACAAAATGAACTGATGACTGACAGTATACCGTTTTATGTTGTACTTTTTTTTACGTTTGACTCTCACACAAACTAACGACACCTCACGCTGGGATATTACCAAGATTGCATCACCTTGACAAATCGGCCATAGTCTGATTGTACGAACGCTAACGTCCGAACCACTATGCTACGCACACAGCATACAGAAAAATATACTCCGTATCATGACAAATACGATTCAAATGGGAAGCGATACCAATTTTTCTGATACTACAATTTCTAAAGAATTAATTGATTTATTTTTAAATTGATATTTTATGACTTATAACTTTAATATAGTTGATATTTGGTATTTGAAATAGACGCCTGAAAATAGAACTTTGATTGCTGTGTCGTTCTCCGTGGTCGAGCGGTTAAGCACAAGAGATCAAACCATGATTTTCCCTACAAAAGAGGAACGCGTTTTCTCTACACTAAGATTTTAAGATGTGCAGATCGATAATACAGACTCTTTAGTAAATAAAAATGGGGCGTCTATTTCAAATCCGAAGTATCCTGGTACAGTTTTTTCAAGGGTGGAATCACAAAATATTCTTTTGCAAATATTCTCCAAATAGCATTAAGATCTTATTAATTTCTATCAAAGTTACTATAGAGTAACAGCTTTTCACTGCTAGTGCTTGGGTAGGGTTACTTTCACGGCTTCTGCTCCGATGAACTTAGATCACTGGTGCCCCCTAAATACGAATTTGCACGAGATACTAGATTAGCAACTAGATCCCACCCTTTTACAGTGAAACAGATAAAATGCAGCCGTAACTTCTACTCCAACAGTTTCTTTCCTCGCACTTCCCGCCTGTGGAATTCTCTTCCAAACGATTGCTTCCCTGACGGCTACAATCTTCAGGAGTTTAAATGTAAGGTCAATACACACCTCCTAACACACTAACCTGCTCCCATTCTATCAAGCACTCTTCCCATCTGCCTAACCCTCATCCTTGCTATCCTTACTCATCTGTCACCTTCCTCCTGTCAATCCCTATGTCTAACCACTCCTTCTCTTTACCTTCCCCTATGTAGCCCCATGCGCAATAGTGGCAGTGGAATGCCTTGCTTGGGTTGAGATAATTAAAAAAAAACAAAGGTAGTCATGTGAGAGTCAGTTAAGTGCCATACGTGATACAAGCTTGGGCTATCATCGAAAGAGACATGGCTGACTGGGTAGAATATTTTAGGTTGCTATTACTTTCTGTGGTATAGGTTATAGAATCAAATCTGTCCTGCTATTTAACCCATAGCTGAAGGGAGAAGATATGGAATAATACTACTGCACCACAACGCGTATACATGTAGGAGTAGTTTTCTCAAATTTTCACTCACCCACATTTTTATTATGTCAATCATTGCTGCACGCGTATCAATAGTTAAAGAAAAATCATGAAGAATTGGATTCATTACGTTTCAAGTGAAGCACGCAGTCATAACCTGGAATTCAGAATGACCCAGGTGATTGCATCTTCACTGTTAACCGTCACACCAGTCAATAATTACGTTCAGATAACAATATTATTGAAAACATTTAGAATACTGGGGCAAGTCCTGGAGACTTGCTATTATTTAATCTCCATTGCAAATCAAATGTTACTACTAATGTAAACACTGAATGAATGAATACTATTATTACTACTAGAAATAATATTTTAAAACATAGAAAGAGATAAAAAGAGAAAGAAGAAACAGGGAACAAGAAAGAAAGAAAGAAAGAAAGAAGGGAAAATGTCAAGCAATGGAAGAGAAAGGGGTGGAATGTGAAGTAAAGAATGATAAGAGGACAGAGAACAGCAGGAGGAGAGTGATCACTCAGCCACGTGTGGGCATGCGCACACCCTACTTTTCCTGCTGGTAGAAGGGAGAGCGGGAAAAAAACGTTCACTGATGAAATGGGCACCAGTATCAGTTGAGGAGATGAAAACTGTAAAATAAGAGATGGGTTAGGACCACTCAATGTTTGTCTTTACGTACACGCGCCAACACACACACGTATTCGCACACGCACGCGCGCGCACACACACACATATATATTTATATATATACTAGCATTATAGCCCGGCGTTGCTCGGGTGTAATGAAAGCTTTAAAACTATTCCATGGTCCTGAGCTCAGACTCAGCCTCAAGAATATTTGTGAAGTTTGGTGAGAATCGGATAAAAATTGCGGATGTGTATAAAGGACATACAGACAGATAAACAGACACACACACAAACATCTTGCCTTTTATATATATATATTATCAATTTTCTGCACTATTGTAAGAATTGCAACCTTGAAACTTCTGAATATCGTTTTTTATGTCTTTGTCTGAGTGTATCAAATTTGATTAAAATTGGACCACTGTTTCTATAACGTGATTTTTTCGATTATCGATATTTATCGGGGGTACCTCGACACAAAACCTAGCTAAGAACACTCGCAGACGCTTATAGTACAACTGTGTAAATTTTCAAGAAAATTGGTTCAGACGTTTCGGAGTCTATAGGTAACGGATACACACACACACACACACACACACACACACACACACACACACACACACACACACACACACAAAGACAAAGTTCCATTTATAAATAAGTTTAGATTAGATATATATAAATGTTATTCCAGGTGAAGAGGACACAAGGTTTTATTATTTTGAGTGCCCCGGCATTTATTTTATTATGAACAGTGCTCAATATAATAAATATTATAGAGCTTAATATAATTATATAGTTAAGAATTAATTGTTCATTGCGACACAGAAATTTTTATATATACAGTAATGTATATTTATATATATTTCTTTTAAACATATTTCGTTAAAAACGACCGACAAGGAAGATTTTATTAACTTTATTTAATTTTTTTAGTAGTCTTACATGTTTTCTTTTTGCTGGAGATAAGAAATGTACACATGTTCCATAATTTCTGACATTCCAAGCTCTTTCAGCCATTTCACTGGCCATTTTCAAGCATTTTATTTTTCTAATCCTCATGTTTTGACTGTAACGTAATTAATTTTGTGATATATATTATATATTTATGCGGCAATCTCTCTTTTAAACAAATTTCGTTAAAAACTAGTGGCTAAAGATATTGCGAGTAAGTTATTTCATTTCATTTTTATTGTTTTCGTACAAGTGTTTTCGTTTCTGGATACAAAGTGTATAAAAGCTATCCAAAACTTCTGCATTTCCTTGCATTTCCGGCTGCCCTATTAACCATTATCAAGGACGATTTTTATTTTTATTTTTATTTTTACTAGATGTGTGTGTGTGTGTGTGTGTGTGTGTGTGTGTGTGTGTGTGTGTGTGTGTTCTTTTTTATGTATGTATGTATGTGCGTTGTGGTGCAGTGGATATCAACTCGGAACGACAACTCGAAGTGCAGAGTTCAAATTCCAGTTGAATTCCTTGCCTTCACTTTCGCACAAATAACCAGTCTACCGAAGAAAATACAGGCAAACTACTACAGGATAATTTTCTGCCCAGTCAGTCATGTCTCTTTCGAGACGTGATCGCCCAAGCGTGTATCACGTATGGTGTTTAACTGAATGATGTGATGTGCATAGTGATGCAGAGGTTATCGGTTCTGAATGAGAAATCGGAATGCCGAGTTCGAATTCCAGTTGAATTTCTTGCATTCACTTAATATTAAGCCGTCTCTTCCCTCCAATTATGGGTTAAATAATAGGACAGATTGGGTTTTATACACTTGGCTGGCAACTAGTCTACCGCAGAAGGCAATGGCAATCTACTGCGGGATAATATTCTGCTCAGTCTTTCGAAACTTAATCGCCGAAATCGTGTATTAACTAATGTGAAGTTATAGGAATGTTTATTTTCCAAACACTGCCAGCACATTGTGGTCATGTTCATAGTTAATCTTATTGAATGTTGGCGGCTTTTACTTTTTTAGTATTAGTGCTTTCTTAATCATTTTTTACATGTGGATGAAAATACATCACACACACACACACACACACACACACACACACACACACACACACACACACACATATTGTGTGTATTTTGGCAGCATTTTTTCATTAATACAGGTTTCGTTGAATAATATAGACAAGTTTTGTCTATTTTCTGTAGGATCCTTTCGTATAATCTGATAAGCTTGATAGTGCTATCGTTAAAAGACGACAAGAAATCGCAGTAATTGTTGATTTTTTTATCGGGTCTGAGCTTTCGGCTTACATAAGCCATTATCAAAGAATGAACACTTAACATATAGTGAACATAAAACATTTAAGTTGTTAACAAAGTGGAATTAAACAAAGAAAATTGAACCAAAGAGACACGTCCATTTTTAACGTGGCGGATGGCCGCAGACGGTGACAAAATGGTGGTGGTGTGGTTCTTGGTCACATGAAGGTATTGTGGCATGAGGGGATTGGTCTGCGAGCTACTACTACTATGGGTAGAGGGGGTAAACGTAGTAACTATATATATATATATATATATATATATAAGAGAGAAATTTTGTGTAGGCACTTTCAAACTGAGTACAGGGTGTCATTGAAAACTGTAAATAAATTTTCCTGTTGTTTGTCTTTATCTTGTTTTATGCGCCGTATCCCTTCAAAACGTTGACGATCATGATTCTCCACAGTTTCCTCTGCATTGCAGGTCTTGATATGTTTTAGCTTTTGCTATCTCTCTTGATTCCGGTTCCCCCAACCATTCACTCAAGCGCACCAGGTAGGTCATGTGTTGCTTTCCTTTTACCTTCAATCCCTCCTGTGAATATCACATTCTCCAAGCCGTCTTTTCTTCTTTATGCGCGTCAGAGATTTTAACTATCTCTTCTTGTTGTCAAGAATAAGTGTCCTATTTGTTTCCATTTTCTTTAATAACTTCATCATTGTTGACATGTTCGGTTCATGGTATTCTCAGTATCCTTCTGTAGAATTTCTTTTCTTGTAGCAGCGGTAACAGTCAAAACATGGCAAGCAGAGGCAGTTGCAACAGTTGCAACTGTGTTAACATTTAAGTTTAAAGCTCTACTAGTGAAAGTTGTTTTAAGGGACAAATGCCTAGTGAATTAAAAAGTTGGTTTGTCAATTTGGTGATACATTGGTTGTGAGTTCAATCCCTGGATAGGGCAATAAAGTAAGAAGTAGACGATATTCCTTGACATGAGCAGTAGAACGAGAATAATCTACCCCGTAGATTAAGTAAATGCTTCAATTAAGAATTAACCAATACGTTATGTAGAAAACAGGAGGGTACAGTAACGAAATATATATATGTTGGTGGGGGAATTATTGCTGTAATATTCACAACGTTTCAGCAGTTTTACGATTCGACCTTCTTCAACTGGATCCTTTATTTCGTTCTGGAGATTGTTCTAGTTTCACGTGACATACTACTTCCGGATAGGTCAGTATCGTTTATTGCTCTTTCAACTCTCCAACATTTTGTTTACTTCTCTACTGTAGTTTGGTATTGAAATCAGAACTCTTTTGGATCAGTTCCCTGGCTTACTTTAACCGATACTTTTATCCCCTGAGTCATCTCTCTTGACTGGCTCATAGACTTTGAGTGAACAGTAAAAAAAAAGAAGATGGTGATATATGAAATATAATTCCACAAGCAACCTTCAATATAGTTTGTGCGTCTCGTCATATCAGTTCGGTTAATATCCATTCGCCAAATAGTTATTAATCGTTCTGAGCTGGGAAATGTGATTGTGATTATTCAACTTTCAACTGAGATCTATTCTTGCATATATGGATGCATTAAATATATCTCTCAATTTCATTGCAGGCATTAAGGTGAATCTACTGATCTTATCCCGGTTGTACCACAGGGAAGTTTTTTCAGGACGAAGGAATTTCCAGAAACTAAACCTTAGTAATTTTTCCTTGTCTCATTCGAAGCTATAAAAACCAGCTGATAATTGTTTGTTATCGTTCTCAGACAAAAACCTAAACGAAAAATTCAAGAACACAAAATTATTTCTTTCTTTCCTTTTTTATTTTTCTTTCTTTCTTTCCTTGTCTTCTTTCATTAACTTACTGTTGTTCCCTCTTTTTTCTCTCTCTCATTAAAAGATTTCCACTTTCTTTATTTCTTTTATTTCATTCAACCCTTTCTTTATTGGTTCTTCATATAACGCAAACCTATATACGACAGCAAGGCGTCTGATTGAAAGGTTGTGAGAGGCGTAGGACCACCACTAAATTGCTGTTGTTTCTAGGTCCACTATTATCAGGGATTGTAGCGCCTGTTAGGGTCTCAGTTATGAACAATTTGGCTTTAAAACACTATGAATGTATAAAAATTGATTTTTAAAGGACTACAAATAAACTACAAGAAAACCGAATGCATGGTCATCAACAAAAAGAGCAGCTCAAAGCGCCAAATACAGGTGGGGGATCAAGCAGGTACAAAAATTTAAACACCTGGGAAATGTTCAAACAGAAGACGGAAAGTGCGACACAGAGATCCGAAGGCGAATCGGTATGGTAAAGGACTCATTTCAAAAGCTGAGTAGAGTAATACTCTAGAGAACGGAAAATTTCAATAGAAAACAAAGAAGAGAGTACTAGATTGCTGTGTGGTGTTAGTTTTTCAAGATGGCAATGGATGCTGGACAATTTCATTGAAGATGAAGGAAAAAATTGAAGCAACTGAAATGTGGTTCTACAGAAGGATGCTGCAGATATCAAGGATCGCGCATGTGAGCAATGATGAGGTTTTAGAAGGATGGGAACGAAAAGGAAATTAATACTGAGCATCAGGAAGTGACAGCTAAAGTACATGGGACATGCAATGAGGAAGGATGGCTTGGAGAACCTGATACTAACAGGCCAGATAGAGGGAAGGAGAGACAGAAGAAAACAGCGGGTAACTGGCCTTAGCGTGTCGATGGCAGAACGGGGTTTGCGTGGTGTAACAGAAGAAAGCGTGCTAAGAACCACCAGAGATAGGGAGACGTCGAAGGCCATGATCGTCTACGTCCTGAAAGGGCAAGGCACATAGAAGAAGAAGAAGAAGAAGAAGAAGAAGAAGAATTCCACCAATACTCTTTTTTAAATAAGAAATTATTACCAATACACTTTTAAAGAAAAATATTACTAGCAATACATTTTTGAAGAAAAAAAATATTACCAGCAATAAGCTTTTGAAAAAAAATTACCAGCAATACATCTAACTCTCTACAAAGCTCTCATTACCCAAATACGTCAATGAAACTGATTTCTTACAAAGAATACATATTCTATTTATACGAATCTATTGTAAAAGTCTTGTTGGTGTTAACTAACCCATTGAGGTGTTGATATGCCGTAAAGAAAAACAAACCAAACCAAATCTACTTTTTTTTTCTTTCTTCGGGAAGCAAACGGAGTTAAAGTGTGATAAACTTCGTCAAGATGACCGAGCACGAAATAAAAGAAAGCAAATGAGGAGAAAAGGCGACGAGACAGTTCTCACCCTAACCCACCTGGACCTGCCCTTAAAACAACATTCCCACTCCTTCAGCTGGTACTCACATACTTACCAGACCGACACAATCCCCACTGTAGCCCCCAGCGCATCTTAACCCAGCAAGCACTTAATACAAACAATCCCCACCATCGCTACCATGGCTTGAACAACAGCATTTGTTTTAACTATGGCTAGACCATCCATCCGTTCATCGTTCTATCTGTCTCCCTCGTCATTATAGGAGGAGGGTGTTGCTTGATAGAGCCAAATCTGCTGTTTGTACGGGACCCTGATGGTAGAGATGGCCGTGTCGTTCACTCCAGCGCCTTTTTTTCCGCACGCAGGTTTAACTGGCACGCTTGTCATTTCTATATTTATAGTAAATTTAGCAATTTTTTTTTAGGTACCTCAACTCATTTTCGATGTCTAACTTTTAAATTAAAAAAAAATTCCTTGACATTTTTCTTTTAGTTTTAATGAAGAGCTAAATGATTAACTTTCCTATTTCCAGTAAGCAAAATACTCGGGTTTATTTCAAACAGAATTTATATTGATGGAACATAAAAATTTAAGATTTTTTTTTAATTTCTTAATTTTCCCGCCATTTTTGAGCGATCGATACATTTGTAAACGAAAGTGCATTCTCGGTTTTATAAATCTTGCAAAAATAAAATATACATCTGTGACACATTATTTTTAGAACATTAGAAAATATTATGTTAAATAAATCTGATTTATACAAGTATTACTTATTTATAGCTTGAAATTTAGAATAAAATCACAAAGTTGTACTTTTTTACCTGTCCGCCGAATATCAAAACATGTTGACAATAGTTGATTAGAGATAAGTGACAAAATTGTACATTTTTTCGGGTGAGGGGAGGAAACTCTGACCTCTTCATTTGTACATAGAAATTAACGTACAAAACAAAAACTTTAATTACACAAAAAAAAATTATTTATTTTAAAAATATGAAGGTCAAACAATTTGTATTAAACTTTTAATTTTCGATAGTCAATATAATCTTCAATTATTAACGTAAAAAATCTACAAGCATCCAAAATAGAACTTGTTGAATTTCACGCATTGATACGAAATGTTTTTCGGCCAAGAGAAAACTCGGAAACATCTAAAAACTAATAATCTTCAATTATCAGAAACAAATTCCTTCTCGGACATTTTCGCGAGTCGACGCAAAGTTTGTCTGTCGTCCAATGGAAAGGCAAGAATCACATCCGGTAGTGAATTCCCAAATGACCTTTTCGAGCCCCACAATCGAAATAAAAGACGGGCTAAGTTCGATTGTCACCAGAGAGAAAGGTGACGAGCTTAATTAACCAGTACCCTTGACAAACGTCGAGCGATCATTATTATTATCATTTCTATCTTTCTTCTTCATCTCTTTATTCTCACGGTTCACCGGTATGCCTTTTCTTACACTTGATAACCGAATGGAACCCTTTAAGACTGAGCGAATACTTCAAAGATATTCCAACCCAACGATAACGCTTATACATACATACACACATACGTTCATACCTACGTACACATAAACTCATTCTTACAAGGACTACTACGAAGATTTTAAGGATCTTGTATCAACCAAAATACATTAATTTTATTTGTAAAAACCTTAATTGATTTGTATATATAAATTTGTTGCTTCTGTTTACAATTTGATTTTCTTATTTTATGCCTCTCTTATAGTTGGCTATCTATCTAACAAGGCCAAATCAAACTAATTTCTTTCAACACACATACACTTCATTATAAATGAGTAACTCACTATATTTTATATGTAGTCTTTTCTTTCCACTTTCTGAACTACTTTATCGTTTCCGTGTCTGCTATCAGCACTGTATCATTTGCGTATCTTATAGTGTTCAGATTGCTGCGGCAAAGGACGAATCCTGGCAGGACTTTTACCGCTTTCAGGATTGTCTCGTTGTCCCGCAACAAACTCATTGAAAATACAAATATAATAACCTGCTCCTTATGTAAAAAAGGCTAAAAATAATGGAAACCATTATTAGTAAAGAAAAAGCCAACACTCAATAATATCAACACGTGCTAACCACTCGTCCTGATTATGACGATAGACTACATCCGACAGCATGGCCTCTGATTAGGAGGTTGTGAAGAGCACAGAACCACCGCTTGATTATAGTTGTGGTAGCATCTGTTAGGATCCCAGCTACGGGCAAACAGTTAACCCCCAAAACTGGAGTCAAAACACTATAAAATTATAAGAATAAATTTTTAAGGTAAAAAATCCAGCAATGCTATTTTGGATAAGAAAACATTACCAGCAATACATCTGACTCTGGACAAAACACGTTATAAAAATACGTCAATGAAACCTGATCTACAAGGTGATTTCTTGCAAAGAATATCTATTCTATTCATACGTATCTATTGTAAAAATTCTGTCGACATTCAATAATCCACTGAGATTGACAAACTGCAAGAGAAAACAAGCCCAAACTGGGTTCAAAACTCTACGAAAGCAGGAAAATAGGCTTTTATTTTAAATCCAGTAAGAATTTTGAGAAGAAAATATTATTCACAATCCATTTTTGAAGGAAAAATTTTACCAGCAATGATTTTGACTTTTAATTAAAAAAAAATAAATAAAAATAAAAAGAGAGAGAAAAAAATGCTAGGAATTTCGAACCGAACCCTTTACTATGAATGATATACCCCTTCACTGGGGTATATCATTCTCATTTCTTGAGTAGTAGTAATGCCACGATTGGAAATCATGAGTTATCTCCCTATAACCCTGCAAGTTACTTTTTCACCACTGCTGTAGCCTGGTATTGAACTCACAACTCTTTGGGTCAAGTCACTGGAACTAACCAACATCTATATTCACTCGGTCTTGTGTCCTTAAGTACAAGAACAATTGAAATTACTTGGGGGCTTATACATCTAATATCTAGCAACCCTTTTTTTTTACCAGAGTTCATATTGTAATTTTTTTTTTGTTATTGGGTTTCTCTAGTATTTTTTATACTAATGGTTTTATCTAGTATTTTTTACCAGAGCTCATGTTGCAATTTTTGACACTAATGTTTTTCTCTGGCACTTTGTATTACTGGTTCCCATATTGTATTCATATCTATGCTTTGTCGGCTTAGGAGATTTTTAAAGCCTAGCATATGTGCTGATTCCTTAAGTTTACGTTGTTTCCAGTTGCGTTCTCTATATATCATTTCAACTTCATGCCATAGGGGGCGGTGATTCCTTTTAAAGTGTTCGGTTCAAAATTCCTAGCACCTGAAGAAGGCGTAAAACGGCCGAAACGTCGTACAAATAGAAAGAGGGCTTGGAGAACCTGATACTAACAAACCAGATAGAGGGGAAAAAAGAGACATGGGAAAGCAGCGGATAACATATTTGAAGGACCTGACCAGGTGGATGATGGAACAAGGGCTGCTTGGTGTAACAGGAGAAGGCGTGCTAAGAGCCACCAGGGATAGGAAGACGTGGAAATACATAATCGCCTACGTCCTGAAAGGACAGGGCACATAGAAGAAGGTGTCAGATAAAGCAGAATAGATAGAGGAATGTAGAAAATAAACTATTAGAAATAAAACTTACGGTTACATCTAGCCATTTCAACAGCAAAAATGTGAGACCTACTCGCCAATCTAGTAATAACCTTAAATTAATGCGTCCCGATGGTGGGATACAGACTGAAATCAAAACAGGTTACATTACAGACTCTTTGAATTTTGCCGCTGTTAGTTGGTATCATATCATTATTCTTGTTGATTTTCTGCAAAAAAGTTATTTTTGAGGTTTCATCATTAAAACTCCCGAGGTTTTATGTCTGTTAAACTTGAGGCTATTCAGTGCTACCACTTCACCAAATCCATCACTTCTAAAGTTGCTCATTAAAACAAACCCTCTTCATAACGACGTTCAAGATGATTTTCGCAAAAAACTTTCCAGTAAGTGCGCTTCAAAGCTAGTTAATTTTGAAATAGCAAACTCATTGCCGACGAGATTTTCCGGGATATTGATTGTAAATTTCTATCAACCTTTCTTCTCGTGTTTTCTGATAAAGACGCTTATGGTCTACTTGAACAACCTCTTCTATCCCAAGTCTATCTAAAGGGAGAGCGGTGAGTCGCGTTGTCGGATCTTTTATGAAACACTCTTCTAAACAATGATTGCAATTTAGCTACATTCTCGCATTTCTATTTTAGAATAAGTCTGGAATTTTCGAAGAGTAGATGAATTCGTTGCATTCACTTACGCGCAAATACCCTTGGGAAAGGTATTAATCCGTCTCTTCCTTCCAGTTATGGGTTAAATAGCAGGACAGATTGGGTTCTATAGCCTTGGTCGGCAACCAGTCTACCGCAGAAAGCAATGGCAACCTAGTGCGGGATAATCTTCTGCCCAGTCAGTCATGTCTCTTTCGAGACATGATCGCACAAGCGTGTATCACGTATGGCACTTAACTGACTGACTGCGGAAAAATCTTCTGCCCAGTCAGTCATGTCTCTTTCGTGACATGATCACCCAAGTGTGTGGCAATTAACTGACTGAGTTTCACTAGAGCCGAAATCAGTTCCAAACATATGCGGCGGCTTCTGCTCCTCTTAGTGTATAATTCTTTACACGTATAATACATGCCAAAATTTTTTGGTAAACGTTTGTTACTAGTTCATAATTTGACTTTAGCAGGGTATATAAAAAGTAAGGAGAGCTTGGAAAATCTGATACTCAGAAAACATAAAAGGCAAGGGAGACAGAGGAAGACAACTCGTGCCATACTTGATGTGCATGAATGGATGGTTGAACAGGGCTTGGGTTAATTAGCAGAAGGTTTATTAAAAGCTATAAAGAACGAGGGAGATTGTGGAAAGTCATGAACGCCTACGCCCTGATGGGACACGGCACATGGAAGAAGAATAAAAATACCAAAAACCGATCACAAATAATACGAACATATGTAGCGGCTGCTACTAGAAACGAAAGGAAATTTGACAATTGAAAACTGTAGATAGACTAAACTATCGCCCGGTTCACACTCCACCCACGTCTATTGAACAGGTGAAGAGGCTCATCCCTTGTTTCCTGTTTAGGATACGGTTTCCGGTTTTCTCTTTTCCAATTTCTTCAATCTTATGTAGCCTCCTGCACATCAGTGGACATTACCGCCTTGCTCGAGGTGATATGATTAAAAAAAAAAAAAATAAATATATATATATATATATATATATATATATATATATATATATATAAATGTTTGGAGGCACAAAATTGTATACTATTTTAAAAACAAGGAATTTATTGACAGTCCTTAAGGCGCTTTCGTCCAACATCTCATCAGGAGAAAATCGTTGGAAATATACGCTAAACGAAAAGAAATAGAAACGATAACAAAGAGCAAAAAAGCGGGGAAATACGTTAAAATAAATATGTATATAAATATATATACATATAACGAAGGGAGGAGAAATCAAGTGTAAATAATCAGCCAGGGACAGTTAAAATATCCTCCAACAAATTTTAGAGACTTCACAAAATTCTTCCATGATACTTCTAAAATACCACTTGGCAAAATAGATAACTTCTTTCCTCTACAAATATGGAATAAGATATTGCTCAACACCTAGTACAAAATACAGCCTGTGCCAAGTCGTACAGGAAAGAGTGGTTCAAAATTTTCCATATAGCTGGTTCCAATAATCATTTAAAGATTTTGGAATCAGTCTGTATATCTTCGTGGAAACCTTCTCTTTGTCGACAGAAGGATTTTGTTTTCATTTCTGTTCTTTTTGTTTAATCTATATTTCAAACGATTTTCTCCTTGTGCCTGATGAATAGAGCGAGAAGCAGAATCAGGCCAGAAAGATAGGGCAGGAACAGTGCGGGTTCGTCAAAGACACTGGAACAAAGAACGCCATATTCATGATTAGGATGCTCTCTGAAAGGGCATTACAAATGAAGAAAGACTTGTACCTATGCTTTCATTGATTACGCGAAAGCATTCGACAAAATACGGCACAAAGAATTGATGGAAATGATAGGCAACCTCGACATTTTCGGCAAAGATATAAGAATAATCAAGAATCTCTACTGGCAGCAAACGGCCTGCATACGGACAGGTAACGACCTCAGTAGATACACAAAGATAGAAAAAGGCGTAAGACAAGGAATGTGTCTTTTCACCGGATTTGTTCAACCTGTACAGCGAGAATATTTTGAGGACCCTAGATGACACACCAGGATTTGTTATTGGAGGCCACAACCTGAACAACATAAGATACGCGGACGATACAGTACTGATTGCGGACACGGAAAGGAAACTGCAAGATCTCATACAGAAAGTAGCAGTGGAGAGTGACAAGAAGGGATTACAAATAAACTTTAAGAAAACTGAGTGCATGGTCATCAGCAAAAGATACAACCCAAAATGCCAAATGCAGGTGGGGGATAACAGAATCAAACAAGTCCAAGAATTTAAGTACCTAGGAAGTGTTCTAACAGGAGATGGAAAGTGCGACACGGACATCCGAAGGCTAATTGGCATGGCAAAGGACGCGTTCCAGAAGATGAGCAAAATACTAACACACAGGAAGATCTCAATAGAAACGAAGAAAAGAGTGCTAGACTGCTACGTGATGTCAGTTCTTCAATACGGCTGTGAATGCTGGACAATATCATCGAAAATGAGGACAAAACTGGAAGCGGCCGAAATGTGGTTCTACAGAAGGATGCTACGGATATCGTGGACTGAGCATACAAGCAACGACGAAGTGTTAGAAAGAATGGCAACAAAAAGGAAATTGATGCTGAGCATCAGGAAGAGACAACTGAAGTTCCTGGGACGTGCAATGAGGAAGGAGAGCCTGGAGAACCTGATACTGACTGGTCAGATAGAAGGAAGGAGAGACAGAGGAAGGCAGCGGATAACATATTTGTAGGGTCTGATCAGGTGGATGACGGAACGGGGGTTGCCAGGAGCAACAGGAGCAAACATACTAAGAGCCACAATGGATAGGGAGACGTGGAGATCCATGATCGCCTACGTCCTGAAGGGACAGGGCACATAGAAGAAGAAGAGATGTTGAACGAAAGGGCCTTAGCGATTGTCAATAAATCCCTTGTTTTTAAAAATATGTATATCGTTCTTTAAAAATGTATATATTGTTGAGTTTTGATTATGCTTACTATCAAGATTGTTGTTTTTTAGTAGTTAACGATTAAGAAGGCACTTTAGGCAAGAAGGTTTTTTTTTAGAGAGATGGAGATAGAGAGTTAATAAGATTAATGTAGAGAAGTTTGTTACTTAACTGAGCAAAGTCATGCCGACTTCGAAGTTTTGTGTAGGAGGATGTGCGTTTTGGTACAGTGGATATCGTCTTGGAACGAGAAACCGGGGAGTCGAGTTCGAATTCCAGTTGAATCCATTGTATTCACTTATGCGCATATACCCTTGGGAAAGGTATTAATCCATCTCTTCCTTCCAGTTATGGGTTAACTAGCAGGAGAATTTCTATACCCTTGGTCGGCAACCAGTCTACCGCAGAAAGCAATGGCAACCTAATGCGGGATAATCTTCTACCCAGTCAGTCTTTCGAGACATGATCGCCCAAGCGTGTATCACGTATGGCACTTACCTGACTGACTAGCTGACCATTATGATCACCTCAATCCTCAGGGCTTTTTTCTTCATCAGCCCTGAGGCGTGAGGACATCACAATGGGGTCTTCACACAACTTTGTACTTGGCATTAATCATATATATATATATATATAACCTAAATAGTTATCGCGTTTAGTGTACAATTAAATCACAATAAAATAAAAAGTGAAGCAAACGTCTGAAAGTCAACATGTGAACTTATATTTGGCAGAAAACAGAAATCACCTGACAGTTTTATAGTTTAATGACCAAATGAGAAGTAAACTTAACACTTTTCTTTTCTTTTTTATGATCCTTGCCCCACGAGATGTCATGAATAATTTTCACTCGATACATGGTGCTTGCCAACTGACATCCTTTCAATTACCAATCATCTCAAGGAACAACTTGGACTTTCTTTTTAACACTATTATTTCTTTCCCTAGAAAAGGTGAAAAAGGTTTATCAGAGTCGTTTACTCTCAAGAGCAAATTTCGTTTGCTGGAACATAAAAAGTTTTCTTTCCCTCAGGCCTAGTTATATAGAGAATAATTTATCTCGAGCATACTTATTTCTTCTGGTATATATATATATATGGAATATATGTATATATATATATATATATGGAATATATATATATATATATATATATATATATATATATATATGGAATATGGAATATATGTATATATATATATATATATATATATATATATATAAATTCAGGTGAAGAGAACCAACAGTTTTACAATTCCGAGTTCTCCGGCATTTAATTTTTATTTTATATAAGTGCTCAATACAAAATAATTTAAAATACATTGTGACAAGGAAATTTCTGTTTTTCTGCCGAAACTTCATGAATGTTACAACATATAAAGATTCTGAAGGAGGCCGGAACGAAAATCGGCCGGAACGTCGTGAATGTTACAACGCATAAATATCACTTGAAGAAGCACGAAGCGTAAAAGGACCGAAACTTCGTGAATGTTACGACACATAAATATCATTTGAAGATGGACGGAGCGTAAAACAACCAAAAGTCCGTGAATGTTACAACACATAAATATCACCTGAAGAAGGCTGGAACGTAAAACGGTCGAAACTTCGTGAATGTTACAACACATATGAGGACAATATTCCGAACAATGTATAGTGTAAATAGTTACAATACTTCATCAAATATACACTAGTCGAAATATTTGTTATTAAAACTTTTTAGCAATAAGTGATGACCCCAAAATGCGAATTGCAAATCGAGGAGACCAAAATTAAACAAGTACAAACATTTCAATATCTAGGAAGTGTTTTAACAGAAGATGGAAAGTGTGACACTGAAATCCGAAGGCTAATTGCGACGGTCAAAAGCTAAGCATAGTATAAATAAATAGGAAAAACAAACTTCGCTAGAAACAAGGAAAAGAGTCTGTTACGTGATATTCGTCCTCCTGTGGACTATCTCAACAAAGATGAAGAAGGGACTTAAAGCAACAGAAATATGGTTCTACAGAAGGATGCTGAGTATAACAACGGCCGATTAAATGAACAAGGACGAAGTTTTTGGAGAAAATAGAAATAACAATGAGACTTATACATAACATCAGGAAATTTTTCGAGTACAAATTTTTTTGAGGAAAGCGGGCTTAGAAAAGCTGAGACTCACAGGACAGATTGAAGGCAAGATGAACAGATACACCTACTTACTAAGCTTGAGTAAATGGAAGGTTGAACGGGGTTTAGGGGGAAATAAGAAAAAGTCAAATTTTGTTAAATGTTAAAAAGGACAAGACATTGTAGAGAGCCATGATCGCCTACGTTTTCGGGGGCACGCCACATAGAAGAAGGAGAATAAACTAAACAAGTTAAGGATGGGTTTTTTTTTTCTAGTAAAGAATCAGAAGAGGTAAGTGATAGAAAAGAAAAAACAAGAAAGGAAAAAGAGAAATTGGGGAAAAAATTTTGGAAGCGAAGCAAATCCCAAATTCTCTAAAGAATTTTTCCAGTTATTGTTAATGTATTTTCTGGAGTGGATTTCTTGAATTTCCCTGGAGGCATTTCGTATTTGTACATGAAAGCTTCAAAAAGACAGACAGACAGACAGACAGACAGACAGACAGTGACAGAGTGGGGAAAGAGGGAGGAGGACAACAAATGCATTTGTGACGAGAAGTCATTTTCTGCAGTGTGACATGCAACAATACACCTTTAACTGTCGACATGGCAAGCTTTCTAAAGAGCGATATTAAATTAAAAAACTGAATAAAATGGTACCGTATATATTCATATATGTATATATAAAATCAAATATATTCCTATGATCCTTACAGAAAAAAAAGTCCAGCTCAAGTCAACCTCCCTATTTTATTTGCAATGGAACGAATTATATTTGGTAATCTATTCAACTTGTACAGCGAGACTATTCTGGGGATCCTAGATGTTATGTCAGGTTTTGTCATCGGAGGCCACAATTTGAACAACATAAGGTACGCAGATGATACTGTGCTGATAGCAGACACGGAAAGGAAACTACAAGGCCTCCTACAGAAGGTAGTTGAAGTGAGTGACGAGATAAGTCTACAAATAAACTGCAAGAAAACCGAATGCATGTTCATCAGCAAAAAGAGTAGCCCAAAATGCCAAAAACAGGTGGGGGATACAAGCAGGCACAAAAGTTAAATACCTAGGAGTGTTCTAACATAAGACGGAAAGTGCGACACAGAGATCCGAAGGCGAATTGGCATGGCCAAGGACGCATTCCAGAAGCTGAGTAGAGTATTAAGACAGGAAAATGTCGCTAAAAACAAAGAAGAGAGTACTAGATTGCTATGTGATGGCAGTTCTTCAATATGACAGTGAATGCTGGACAATCTCATCAAAGATGAAGGAAATCTTGAAGCAACTGAAATGTGGTTCTACAGAGGGATGCTGCGGATATCTTGGATCATGCATGTGAGCAAAGATGAAGTTTTGGAAATGATAAAAACGAAAAGAAAATTAATACTTAGCATCAGGAAAAGACAGCTAAAGTTCCTGGAACATGCAATGAGGAAGGAGGGCTTGGAGAATCTGATACTAACATGCCAGATAGAAGGAAAAAGGAAAGGGGAAAGCAGCGGATAACATATTTGAAGGGTTTGAGCAGGTGGATGCCAGAAGTGGGTTGCGTGATGTAACAGGAGAAAGCGTGCTAAAAGCCATAAAAGATAGGGAGATGTGGAGGGCCATGATCGCCTGAAAGGACAAGGCACATAGAAGAAGAATCAATTCTATTATCCTCTTTGTATTTACGAACCTTCATAAATTTGCTGTTGAAGATCATAGTGTTGCATCTGTGTAATCCCCCGCTCTTCATAAAATTTGAAATCCGCCAACCCTAAGATTACCGTTGACCAACAAAGTAGATTAAGCAAAATCAGATAAATTTTTCAGCAAACTTTATGAAGACATAGATTAATTTCATTACTATTATTATCCTCTACATAGTCTGTCTGTCTGTCAATGGAGAAGGCATTTCAAGATACAGATTAAACTTTAAGGGATGATCGATCTCATGACTGGCATGAACTAATTAAATGTTCTGTTCGATCCGGTACAGGATAATGTTTCAGGGTTCTTTTTCTTTTCTTATTTTTCCTTTTTTTTTTTTTTTTTACTACTTTATTTGTACACACAAGGTTTATTTTAAGTAGGGATTAAATTTTCACCATTGAGAGCGGTCAAGTTCATTGTAACTATTCTCATTTTTATAATCATCTATTGCTAATCGCTGAAATGATATCGATATTGACTTGGCGTGCGCAGCAGATATCGGCTCGGAACGATAAATCGGGGAGCCGAGTTCGAATTCCAGTTGAATTCCTTGCATTAACTTGCGAAATTTGGAAACGAAATATTGTATTGCTTGGCATTAGCACTGAAATCTCCAATAATAACTTTTTAGAGTGACTGGGTTTCAAACTGAGGACAGTGCAGAGGATTTGCAAAGAGTTGGATGAGTCTAATGGTGATTCCAAAAGTGTTTAGAATTATTATTAATGATGGTTACGTTATACATCGATTCATTTTCTCACAGAGCATTAGATTCCTCATGGTGGCCTGCATCGGTGCTAGAGGATTTAGTGTTACTTTGGGTCAAGGGGGTGGCTACTGGAATACCCTATGTTTATTAACATGATTCTGCACGATGTCACACAAGAAAGAGAGCCCAGTCATGGCTGTCAGACAATTTCTGGGAATATATCACCCCCTGACATCTGGCTACCTAACTCCTCAAACTGCAACACCCTTGCAAATACGTACACTGGCTGCATAACAACACTCACGTGAACTTAACGAAATTCGCTTGGCTAAGGTCTCACTAAAACTACCCAAGCAAGGTATTCGGAGGTAGAAGTTTAATTTTGTTAAATTCAGCAATCTTCCCTTGAATAACCGATTGAACAATGTCCTACGGATAAGTATTGTTCACAAGATACTAGTTATATAACTAATTTCATCTTTCAAGGTGTCATCTGAACAAATCATTAAAGCTCTATGGGTCAAAGTCTTAATTAAATTAATCTTTTGTCGTTTAGAACAAAAAGAATCCCATCAAGTATAGAGACCCGTAAAGGTAGGCTTCCTATAAACTGAAGTAATAAAAGGTGTTCTATGAACCAGAACATCTAAGAAGGACAATCCTTATCTACCGTAAAGTGTTGGAGGAGATGTTTATCAGGTTTAAGCAGCTCACTCTTTGTAAACAAAGGCAGTGTTTGCTTGGGATTGCACTGCTGGGTCCCTAGCATTTGTAGATGTAATAGCTTTTAGTAAAAATCAACACATTTTCCCCTTCCGTTTATTCATTTCACTCATAACAGATTTTATTTTTGTTTTAAATTTTGGCATGGTCGATTATAGTAAAAAAATGTCTTTAACGCTATATATATATATATATATATATATATATATATATATATATATATAATGATTTGTACCCACAGGAACTACAAATAACTTTAAAAAGAATAGAGGTCATAATTATCCCAAAACCCAAGGAACCTTTCGGCCAACACTTATCAAGGGCTTCGTTGGCTTAAATTGTAAAGGCTCATGAAAAGGACAAAACCAAAAGGGAATACTCACAATACTGGGAGAATATGGAACTCGTTTAAAAGTGAACTTTAATGAAAAAAAAAATTAAAATGTAAGGTGGGTGTATACATGTAATTCCACAAGAGTGAAATAAAAGAGAAAAAATGTTACACTCACAAACTCTCCAGTAATTGCAAGGAGCGAAGGAAATGCTCTTTATATATATATATGTTTAGAAATATATATATATATATATATATATATATATATATATTTCTAAACATATACTGTTAAATACAAGAGACAATGAATATCTATTATGTTTAATCATGAGCCGTTAGGAAACTTCAGATATTGGAGGCCATGTACATCAAATCTAAACAACCAACACTTAATAAAATCACCTTTCAATCCGGACATAACAAGTCACATTGCATTTGAATACATGGTTTTGTTGTCATTTCACGCTATCACGCAGTGTGACGTCATAGAACCGCATTGCAAATTTGAGAACTGCGTTTGTTATTTTTGGTAACAATTGCCGTTGCCTAGCGGAGTTTATGTCAACACAAAATAAAATCGTCGCTGATGGTGGATGTTATTGTATTACCGTCTAAATAACCTCTCTGAAGATGGCTCATGTGAGCCGAAAGCTCAGAAGCAAATTAATAAAAAATTATCCAAATGTTGAAGAATTTTGTCTTTATTTTCAACTGAAATTAAAGCCAAAATACGACGTTTAGAACGGCTCATGATTAAACATAATAGACATTCATTGTCTCATATATTTAACAGTATATGTGTAGAAAATTATTTGCTGCCTCGATACACTATATATATATATATATATATATATATATATATATAACATAGTAATGATCCACGTATACTGTCTTAATATGTATAGGGAAAAACTGCTAAAACGTTGTAAGTTTAAAAATGTATTTTTTGACAGTATTTGTTTATTTCTATTATTATATTTTATATTTCAGACCGTCCTCGGTCCTTTATCAGAAACAAATGATTTTAAAATTTAAATTAAAAACGTATTTCGCGAGAGCGTCTGTGGAGGGAGTTCGTTTACATCACGTGACGCAGAAAGCGACAGACTTTTTAAAAAAAATATTTGTAAACGTAAATCTATCTTTAATAATACTTATAAATTTTGTTTTAGAGAAAATTTTTGTAATTGCATCGAAAAAATGTTTAACTATTGAAATATTTATAAAGATTCAAAACACCTAAGTCCCTATTTAACCCTAGCCTGTGTGTATTTAATTTTAAAATCCAGTATTTTTCTTTCTTTCTGCGTATATATATATGGGTGAGGTTCAGTTGAGCAAGTGACCAACAAAATCTCTTATAACACCAAAGATGAACTGAAACCATGGATTATGACAATATTCGGTAACTTATACAAGAAGACCGTCCAGAAGTGTTGCAGAAGGCTGTTGCTGAAGCCAATGGTGATTTTATTGAATAAATGTACTCTTTAGCATTTCAAGGTATTTTTGTGTTAATTTTGTTGAATCTATTTGTTAAAATGAAATGCCACTGTTATTTTGATTTTTGTATCATTCATGCAATTTGTTCATCGCACCCTTTATGAGCGTGCGCAGGCGTGTGTGTGTGTGTGTGTGTGTGTGTGTGTGTGTGTGTGTGTGTGTGTGTGTGTGCGCGAGAGAGAGAGAGAGAGAGAGAGAGAAAGAGAGATTAAAATTGGTAAGAGAAAAATCATTTGATGTGTGCATTTTGATGAATCTAGCAGGATTCTAAAATGAATAGGGGGGAGGGGTAACATCAAAGTGATTTTGCCGCAAGTACTTGTTTCCCAGCTGTTAGCGTTATCCGACACTAAAAACGTAGATGTCAAGGTAAACATCACACGCCACATACTTTTCGAGTCGTGTGTATCTGTTTGAGTATACGGCATTGACAAATACACACGCCACATACTTTGAACTTCGAACAAGCTAACTCTCGATCCGTCACTCCTTATATCTATCTATCTCCCTACCTCTCTCTCTCTCTCTCTATATATATATATATATATATATATATATACATGAATGTTGCTGAAAAAGTTCTCAACCAGAACAACAAACGCTTTTTCTCAAAATTTTGATGTTTGGATATTTGTTCATATTTTTCGAACCGGGTTGAAAATTCTTTTAACGTCGCCTAGAATCTAAAACACAGACGCACTTACTTATATATATATATATATATATGTGTGTGTGTGTGTGTGTGTGTGTGTGTGTGTGTGTGTGTGTTTTATACAAAACATTTATGGTCTTGGCGGTTATGTGTTAAAGCAGTACACACATGTTTATATACATCTGGATACCTGCATACAGTAGTCATTCAATATATATATATTACAAACAAGGTAATATCATTAATTTTCTCTATAATTTTTCATGTGTTCTTACGGATTTTTTTACTTTTCAGCACTCAAATTATATAAGAAACTCAAATTATATAAGAATTGTCCAAAGATTTTGTATTTTCGTGCGTTTCGAATATACATTCAGGCATTACCAAGATTGCTATCCAAATGCACAATTTATATATATATATATATATATATATATATATATATATATATATAATTATTAAACAATTGGTCAGTCAAATTAGACCAGTAAACAGTGGTATAAAAAAAAGCGCTCAATACATATTGAACGAAAAGATAAAGATTTGACATGCAGCTCTTTTTAATATTAAAATTAGGGAGATTACTTGATAACGCTATCATGGTTTCAACTTTTCGTTAGCGATATTAGCGAAATCGGTTGATTTTCGTAATATATATATATATATATATATGTATATATATATATATATATATATATATATATATATATATATATGATAAGAGAATATGTTTCATATGTAAAATCACAATTATCAATTCAATTAATTTCTTCTTAGCAATTCACCGATGAAAATGATCTTGGACAAGATTGAATGTACTTGGAAAAATAATAGAAAAGATTAAAGTAACTACGGCGTCTTCCTTAATAAATTTTATATCAACATTAAGAAGTCGATCAGAGAATTCGAGAAGATTAAAATATACATAATATGTTCGGATTATTTAACCAACCATGTTTGATACGATATCTATCTATCGGCAGGAATCGAACCTGCATATTAACAATGCCGGAGAGATGCTGCCATTATATCAAACGTATTTTACCACTAGACTACTGAAGATTCATGACGGACAAGACGCAATTTAAGCTTTATTTTATTTTATTTTTATTTTTTATTTCTTTTTTTTGTCTGCCATGAATCTTCCGTCGTCTAGTGGTAAGACACTTTTACAAATATGATAGCGTTGTTTTGGTGTAAGAAATACTGTGGTCTATTTTGGTCAGTAATCCTGCCTTGCTAAGTTTAACATCCCTCCCCTATCACCCCTTTTGAACTTACGCTACATTTTAGTATTATAACAAAATAAATATTACTTTCCTCTATAGAACTTAAACTTTATGAATTTAAGCACAGTACTATTTTGGCATCATTTTCAGTTGAGGCTATTCGCATAGAACCGTAAGTTCTGTGCTAATAGTTTCTTCTATCACACTTCTCACTTGTTGAACTCTCTCCCGGCTTCTTTCATCCCTGTCATCTTTGATCTTCAAAAATTTAATGCTAATCGTTATCTTCTGTCTTCTTAATCCTCCTTCTTTTAATGTTCTCTCTCCTTAAGAATACATTTTTTTCATATATTCTAACACTCAGCAACCCAGTGAATTTTAGTGGCTGTGTTTCCTTATTTAGGGTAAAATGATTATATATATATATATATATATATATATATATATATATATATATATATATATATTCAGTGCCGTATTAATAAACTAAAAACGTAACATATATAGTCATGTTCCGCAGCTGATCAGCACGGTTAGACATTCGATTATTCTCGATTGAACCCCGACCGAATTGACATCAGTCAGTGGTTCTACCTCTGAGCTATGAGCGCTCGGTAGAGGAATGCAGACTTTAGCGTGTTATATATATATATATATATATATATATATATATATATATATATATATATTAGTAAATCATCATATATATAACATGTTACTAACTACAATATAAATATATATATATATATATAGTCATCCGCAGACAGATCTGTTTCGTTAGACATCCCATTGCTTTTTTACCCAGGATTGAAACCCGACCGAATTGGCGTCAGTCGGCGATTCTACCTCTGAGCTATAGGCGCTTGGTAGAAGGAAACAGACTTATAATTGCTTATTAGTACTTGTTTCAAACCAAAATCATGACATTTTTTGATAAAGTTTGTCAGAGGACGAAACGCGTTGGTAATTTTCCTTTTGTCTTTAATCATATGGCTTTCTTACTTTAAGTTATAAGAAACACACACACACACACACACACACACACTCACATACACACACACATATATATATATATATATACAAAGATTTCAATATAAATAAAAATATATCGGTAAAAAGACAATTGTGTTTTTGCGTATATATATATAACTAATTTAGTTTTTTATTTAAAATTAATTTCGTACCTTCGTAATCACCATTAGATTCATCTAACTCTTCCTGAATCCTCTACACTATCCACAGATTAAAACACAATCATTCGGAAATGTTCGTATTGGAGTTTCTGGCGTGAATGGCTAGCAGCAAGCATATCGTTTTCTAATTTCTAGTAGTTTGAATTGCGTCATTGTGTATTTTTCTCACAGACGGTGGCCAACTGACCCTACAAAACAAACAACGCGCATGCGCGAAATGAAAAATATAAAACGTTGACAATTTAGCCATTGCAATCTTCACTCCCCACTACAGACACACGTATATATATTAATAATAAATATACATTTTTTCCTCGCCCTTAGCATTGATTGCTGGTGAGAGAAAATATATTTAGTACTAATATATATATTATTGCTCTGTTCTTTTACATCGGGCACTATTTTATTAACACCTGCACGCAATGTGCGATATTACGTATATATATATATATATATATATATATATATATATATATATATATATATTGGGTGTGTCTGGTACCTGCGAAGACTTATTTAGCTGCCCATAAACTGAAGAAGGACTAATGAAATGTTACTCTGCAGGCGCCAAATTTTAATGTTTCTATACCTTTCAACTTTTCAAAGGTATCGAGAACATCAAAAGGACACCTCCCAATCTGATACAGGAAATGCCACTCCATATTCGTGTCATTGGGCGCCTTTGATTACCAGCTTCTTGAAATGGGACCGACTGATTTCTCCGGCCATCAAGTTCAAATCGTCTGTGATGATCCTAGATGTTGTGAGTAACGAGATTCATATTAGGACCCCCCCTCATCACATCTGCTATCCCTTCCTTCCAGATGCTGGACACAGTGTTAAAGTTAGGGATCAGGTTGAATGACATTAAGCGTGTCGGGCGAAATTCATCTTTCTAACAACGGGGTTCATTTGATCTAAAAACATCTGAGTGTGATTTGTTACGATCATGTCAGTCTCAACATTTGGTCCCGTAGGTTACCTGATTTTAAGCGTATGGGCTGTTTTGATGCATATACTGTTACAAAGATGGAAAATAAAAGCGGCTCCATAATACCAATGATCATTTGACGGTTACATTCATGTCTGAGATGAACAGCCTGAACGAAAACGATCCCATTTCAGCATCCAGTTGCTTTTGAGGCCGAATTGAAGCATTTTCTTTTCATTAAAATTTTCTATCTGAATAGCTGGCACGGGAAGTTTTTTTTTATTTTTCATTTCATATTATTTTCAAGTCGGCAATGCCACTAGAATGCAGGCGGTTACAGAAAGTGAAAAGTTTTTTTATAATCGTTTTATCCCAAACAAGACAGTGCTGCCACTGGTGTGCTGAGGGTTACATTTGGGGAGAACAAAAAGAAAGAAGAATAAAATACAGGGGGTGTCGCAGAAAAGACAAAAAAGATGGGAATATTGGCGCGCAGACTATTTTTCCGAATAAATAGAACTAGGGTTAGTAGATGGAGGAGAAGACTTTTGATAGGAAGTTGACAAAGCAAATGAACATCAAAGAGCAGAAGGCATTTGCCATCAAAAAGAGAGCAACAAGAAGGCACCAGGTACCGGCCAGCTGCAGAAAGACAAAAGCCTTTTGAAATTCAAGTGAAAACTCTCCTGCGGTAAGAATTCCCAAGAAATTTTCCTAAACATGAACAGTATGAATTTAAAAAGAATTTTTCTAAGATTATTGTATATCCTAGAAACGCTTGAGTGTTGAGTAAAAGTAGGTGTTTTCATTTTTACTGAAAAGTGGTAACACTTTTGATTTTCTTAGTTCTTGAATGCTTTGTCTTTTGTCATTTTCAAAATCCGTGTGCCCTTTTCTAAACAGAAACAGTATTTTTTCCATTTTTCAATGGTAATCCCCTTTTGAATCATCAGAAATTTCTTATCGTGCCTTAATAAATGCACCAAAGAAAAATAATGTCTTTGCTTGCGTAATAAATTTTTTTTTTTTTTTTAATCGCATCATCCCGAGCAAGGCAGTAACGCCACTGATGTGCAGGGGGCTACGTAATAGTAAAAAGATCGGAAAAGATAAAGCCGGAAACCACATCCTAAGCAGGGAACAAGGGATGAATGAGCCTCTTAACCTGTTCAATAGACGTGGGTGGAGTGTGAACCGGGCGATAGATAGATCTATCTACTCCAATTGAAAAAAAAAACAAAGTGAGAAGATTGGTAAAGAGAAAGCCGGAAACCGCATCCTAAACAGGGAACAAGGGATGAGCCTCTTAACCTGTTCAATAGACATAATGCTAAAATGTAATTTTCTTGGGATGTTTGAGTCAATAAAATATGATAAGTGTTATTATGGTTTCACAAGTGAATTAAATGGTAGCCGATACTCAGTTTATTTTCATGTACATGTTTATGTGGACATAATTACTAAAGGGAGTGATAAGGCGTTTTATGCTATAATTTTGTTGAAGTTATATTTTGGAATATAGTTTTATCTCTTAAGAAATTGTAGGATATTATATGGACTAATGTCATGAAAGTTTCTTCATGTTGGTTGTTTGCTCTTGTTTAGCAGCAAATTAACCTCTATGGGTCATTAAATGCTGGAATATAAATATTTTTAACACAATTTTATGGCTTCAACTGCAAATAAAATTTATTGCTAAGGAATTTGGTTTAAAATTGTATTGGTGGTAATTTTTTATATAAAAATGTATTGCTGATATTTTTATACTTTTACAGTGTTTTGTTTGGGGATTCACTATTTTCCATAGCTGGGACCCTAACAGGTGCTATCACTCCTACTCAAGGTGGACCTGTGAACAGCAACAATTAAGAGGTGTTTTTATGCTCCACAAAACCTCTAATCTCTCAGAGGCCTTGTATCCAGGTATAGTTTATCATCACCACCTAGGAGTATTTTCCTCATATGAAGCCCAGAATAAATTAATTATTAATATTATCAAGTCTACATCAATTTAATAATAAAGAAATATTTAAGAATAATATCATTTCAATAGGAGAAAAAAAATACTTGCGGTCGGAACTTGGAATAACCAAAATATTGTTTTAATACTTTTAGGTATTTTGAATTTTTCCTTCAGATTATTACGCAGTAGTTGAGCCTTGTTTTCTGATTGTCGCCTGTTTTGACCTCAAGGAGAAAAGAAGCGCGTTTTCATGTTTTCTTTTTTCTATTCCTACGAACTAGGATTCTGCGTTTAGCACAAGAATTTAGATTCGGTAGGGAGTTAAACTTTTTATACTATACACTGAGATGTGGTAAGGGTGTGAGTTTTGGTACACAAAAAGTTTCGGAATCACTACCTTAGATCAGTTCAGACGTTTTGATATTATTTCTCTGCTTCTTTACGCTATACCTAGCCTTTATTTATTTATATACCTGGTTAATATCTGTGTTCATGTCTACATTCTTCATCTTCTTCAGATTCTTCTTCAGCTTTTCAGCCTCTTCTTTTTCTTTGTCCAGCTTCTTTCTCTTCTTCGGCTTTCTCGGCTTCTTTTTTTTCTTCTTCTTTTTCAGCTTTTTTGGCTTCTTCTTCTTCTTCTTCTTCTTCTTTTTCAGCTTCTTCAGCATTTTCAGCTTCTTTTTTTCTTTCAACTTTTTCGGCTTATTCTTTTTCTTCTAACATTTTTCGGCTTCTTTTTTCTTTAGCTTTTTCGTCTTTCTCTTCTTCTTCAACTATTTCGACTTCTTCTTCACCTTTTTCAGCTGGTTTTCTTCAACTTTTTCAGCTTCTTCTTCTTTTTCTTCTTCTTCTTCTTCAGCATTTTTCAGCTTCTTCAGCTTTTTCAGCTTCTTTTTTTCTTTCAACTTTTTCGGCTTATTCTTTTTCTTCTAACATTTTTTCGGCTTCTTTTTTTCTTTAGCTTTTTCGTCTTTCTCTTCTTCTTCTTCAACTATTTCGACTTCTTCTTCTTCAACTTTTTCAGCTTCTTCTTCTTTTTCTTCTTCTTCTTCTTCTTCTTCCCACTTCTCTTCATACCAATCTATCTCTCTAACTGTTGCATTTTGGTAAAGATCAGTTATTCTTTTCTTTGCAAACCTGGCCCCATTTCGAGTGCGGCTTACAATTTCAACGGAAGTAAAGCCGCGTCCGTTTAAGGAGGAAATCATGAACAAATCGTTTTTTCCTTTTGCTAAAAGCCGCATAATGGATCGCGTCAAGTTAATAAATGTCTTTAAAACTGGGTGTAGATCGTGAACATGTGAAATGACCTGTTGAACTAAACGAACAAGAATTCAAAGATTATTAACACCCTTAGATAGTCGCTTCCGTCATCAATATTCGCAAGAACTGTATCTTCTTTATCTTTCTTACCACTTTCTGTTATACGTATCTCTTTGTAAGGTTTGTCCTCTAGGATACAAATCCTGCATCATCCATCAACTAAGACATACAAAATAAAATTGCATACCCACAAAATCGGATTTAAAAGACTAAAACATTTTGGAAAAACCCAGACCAAAGCAAATTTCACAAGTCAGTGTGAAAAGCCAAATTCTGGATCTTAATTGTATAGCAAATAAAAAATTCATATGTGACGTCAGTCAAATGTTTTTTCTCAACTAAAAAGTGAAAATGCTTAATGACGTCCCCTGACCGATCAACACAGTCAGAAAGGCGAAGAGATCAGAGAGGCTAAAGAACCGACAGACAGGTCCGTCGCTGACTCAACAAAAGAGAAGAAGGAAAGGAAAATAACAACAACTGCCCATAAAACTTTTACCGCTCTCGCTGGCCAGAAAAGGGAAAGGAACACAGATTTTATTAGATAAGTAGGCCGATTAATCTTTTCAAACGAACTCATTCTGCTACTTACTACTACCTCTATTTGACCCTCTTCCCTCTTTCGGTTATTTCTCACACACACTACTTTTTTCATCTTAAATTCATCGACCCTTTCTTTTTCGACCTACTTATCGGCGCACACATAAAAAAGAAAGAAACAAACATTACTACTCTGTTGAATTACAAACAGCGAAACACAGACAATTTGTTCGCTCAAATCCACATTAGCTTAAATCTAAAAGACACTCTTTCCACCAAACAAATTATACAAAAAATATACAAATTGTTTATTCTGTATATATGTTGCTAAATATACTATTTTCTAATTTTATCCAGACATTTCTTATTGCTTGTCTTCTTGAAATTTGTGTTGATTTTGTGGACAGGGGATCCCGCATTAAATTCTCCATTTTAATCCGAGTGTTCTGTACCTCCATAGTTTTTTCCTTATTGCTCCAACATCATGTTCTGTCATCGATTTAGATAAAGTTGTTAAATAGGTTATTGGCCGTTTTCTTCCTTCTGCCTTTGCTGAGTGTCAAATTCGCAAAGTCCTCTTTCCTCATTATGCGTTCTAGAAATTTCAAGTCTCTTTCTAATTCTAAGTATCAGTTAAGGTGCCATACATGATACCCGCTTTAGGCGATCATGTCTCGAAAGAGACATGACTGACTGGGCAGAGGATTGTCCCGCAGTAGGTTGCCATTGCTTTCTGCGGTAGACTAGTTGCCAGCCAAGGCTATAGAACCCACTGTATCCTATTATTCAACCCACACCTGGAAGGAAGAAACGGATTAATGCATTTCCCAAGATTATTTGTGCGTAAGTGAATGCCATGAATTCAACTGGAATTCGAACTCGGCTCCCCGATTTGTAGTTCCGAGTCGATATCCACTGCACCACAAAGCACATACGAGTCTCTCTCTCTCACACACACACACACTCTCTCTCTCACTCTCTCTCTCTCTCTCTCTCTCTCTCTATCTCTCTTTCTTTCTGCTTTTCAGAATGATCTAAAGACGTTGATGATTTTTTAATGGAGTTCACCATCTGCAAGGCAATAAAGTTACTAAGACACAGGGGGTTACAGGGGTAGAATTAGAAACAGAAACATTACTAATGGGCGAAAACAAAAAGAGTAATCAGGAGGACGGTAGATAGCGATTGAAATTCAAATTTTCAAAGATTAAACTTGGCTGGAGATCTTGAAGCGGGAAGGAAGTTCTAAAAACGAGACCTGTAAGAAAAGAAACTGTTAGCATAGAACTTGCGGCTTTATCCACTGTAAATTGATGAGATCTTGTCGTCAGTCTAGAACAGTGTTTCTCAAACCTTTTTTAACCACCGCCCCTTAGGACACAATTTGATTTTTCACCGCCCTCCTAATGATTATATAACTGTAAATTTTAAAATGGAATATCTATTACATATAAATGAATTTAAATGGAGCAATAAAATGTTTAATAAACTCACCTTTTAGTCAGAACTTCTAATGAGATGGATGACGTTTGTGTTTCCTGACTAATTCACTCACTCTAGGATCGATGCTGCTTAGAATTAGTCTCAAATCTCCCCTTTTTACAATTTGCAGGCAAATTCTTCAGCCATTTAAGATGGAAAGCAAGGAAGTAAAGTTTAATTGCCTCCCACAGATTTGGATATCTTTCAGAAATCCACGTACGAGTTTTTGAAGAGAGGCTTCAATTTAACGTCATTTTTTTACAGCAATTAAGTCTTCTTGAATTACGAGATTAGTGTCACTTGCACAAATATTAATAAATGGATTCAGCAACCAGTCTGTTATTTCCATATTTATAAGATCTTGGTATCTTTCAGTCATGACTTCCTGCGGAGATTTCAAATGATCACAATAAATCAATTCATAATTTTAAAACTATCGACTAAACTTTCTGTGTTCAACGCCCCCTTCTGTACGTTCAACGCCCTCACATTCAAGGCGGAACCTCCTACCGCCCCCTTACACTTCCTCAACGCCCCAGGGGGAGGTACGAACCACTTTGAGAAACACTGGTCTAGAACTGTGTTTAAATAAATAAAAAATCTAGGTATCATATCGAAGAGTTCAGCTAAACAATTGCAATAAAACTATTTATAGAAAGACACAAGGAGGCAACCTTACGGCGGTGGGAAAGTGACTGAAACCGAGCAGCCAGATCAGGACCAATAATATTATAATAAGATTATTTTTTGGATTTTGTCAAGGAGATCAAATTAAATAGCAGGAGCACCGGACTATTTATTTCAGGAATATTCTAAGCATGGGTGAATGGTAGAGAAAATTTGTCTTAATTTTTTTCTTAGCAGCTGAGCTGATCTATTTATGGATTCAGTATCGTCTTTGTGTTGGCCAAGAATATTAGTCTGAAAAGGTGCAGCGTGTCACTTTCTTGGATGTTAGAATTAGACATGTTGATGAAAGGCAAACAGCTGTCTCTCTGATGATGAATGGAGACGTGTTTAGTTTTGGAGGTGTTGAAATTAGCAAGCCATCTCTTGCCACAGTTAACAACAGACTTGGGGCCCTTTTCGACATTTTAACCTTATCTAAGTGATCAGATTTACTATTGAGACAAGATTAAATGGTGCAGTTATCAGCGTAGATAAGAAATTGAGAGCTGGTGCAATCGGAAAGGTCGTTAATGAAAATTAAAAACCAAGTAAGATGGTACACTGGGGGATTATCTGGAAAATATGGTTTAATATAGAATTTAATCTGGAAGACCCCAACTAATTTGCATATTCGTGAGCAGTCTACTGATAACAGTTTTATTTTTTTTATGGTGAATTAATGTGCGTTGTGGCGCAGTGGATATCGGGTCGGAACGAGAAATCGGAGAGCCAAGTTCAAATTCCAGTTGGTATTCCTTGCATTCACTTACGGGCGAATACCATTGGGAAAGGTATTAATCCGTCTCTTCTTTCCAGTTATGGGTTAAATGACAAGGCAGATTGGGTTCTATATCCTTGGCAACCAATCTACCGCGGAGAGCAATGGCAACGTACTGCGGG
>JBBBDQ010001120.1:87500-130000 GCA_037127315.1 Ascarosepion bandense | reverse complement strand
TGGCACAAACAATAAATATGCCTGACAGCCAGTTACGGGATACAGGCTTAGCCGATCATATCTCAAAAGCGACTGACGGTGCAGAAGGTTTTACGGCAGTAAGCTGCCATTACTTTCTGCGGTAGATTGGTTGCCAACCAAGCCTATTTAACCCAATCTCTCTTGATATTTAACTTATAACTGGAGAGAGAGAGAGAGAGAGAGAGAGAGAGAGAGAGAGAGAGAGAGAGAGAGAGAGAGAAGCGACGGATTAATAGATTTGTCAAGAGTATTTTTTCCTAAGTGAATGCAATGAATTTAACTGGAATTCGAAAACGGTTCTCTAATTTCTCGTTCCAAGCCAATATTCACTGCAAAACAACGCACATCAACAAACTTGACAGACACTTTTTAAATTTCTGTAATATTCTTCAAGGAGCTTTTGCATCAATCTTCAATTGAAAATATCAGCGAGAAAATGTGTAATTCGCTTTCCAATTAAATGAACCCAGAAACATAATTTAAAACCAAAATGTTTTTCAAAGTAATTTTTCATCTCTTGATAACAGCTAATAATGATGATTTTGCAATTTGTTAGTCAATGAAAACTTTGAGTAGGTCAGGCAGAAAAGTAAAAACATTGTAATCAAATCCGACGGCTTTTGGTGCAAGATCTGATGGATATATTTTCATGGTGTTGAATTGAATACTTTCTGCTTATTTCATTTTAATCTTTCATTATAAGTTCTTCTTTTTTGTTTCTGATGAGAATTTTTAAAATTTTTGGAAATATTTCTTTTTCATTTTTTTCTGGAGTCTGTAAAACCTTAGCCATCAAGGAAAACGTTTAACTTCACGGAAGATTAACAGACATGTGATAAACAGTTTACATTATAATCATTCGCGTGTTTATATATATATATATATATATATATATATATATATATATATATATATATAAAAGCGCACATACACACGTGTATGCGTGTGTGTGGGAGTCGCGGTTTGTGTGCTTGCGAATGTGTGCTTTTTTCTTATCTTACTTTTCTTTGTCTTGTTATATATATATATATATATATATATATATATATTTGTCTTGTTATATATATATATATATATATATATATTTAAATATATAATTTTGTATATACACTACCGACTATAATTATTAGACCACCCCAATTTTTTTAAAAGAAATGATGTATTTCATACTATTTTTAGTATCTATTGCAAAATGAAAATAGAATGGTTCTATTGTTTCTTTGCAAAATTTTACTAGGCAAGGAAGCAAAGATAAACTCGTCCGAATCACCCTAAATTTTCCTTAGTATTTCATTGATGAAACTGCAATATAGGTAATTATTATATATTCATAAATTCATTTGATGCACATTCATTTGTGCAGTATTAACCAAAGGAGCTTTCTATTTTCATTTGCAACTATTCATTTGACAATAAATACTAATAAATCGTATGAAATACAACTTTTTTTTAAACACTGAGGTGGCCTAATAATTATGACCGGTAGTGTAGGTCGTTTTTGAGATCAACCACTAATTTGAGCTTAACTTATTGAATTTCACTGGAAACAAAGAAGAGAGTACTGGATTGCTGTGTGGTGTTAGTTTTTCAAGATGGCAATGAATTCTGGACAATTTCATTGAAGATGAAGAAAAAACATGAAGCAACTGAAATATGGTTCTAGAGAAGGATGCTACGGATATCATGGATCGAGCATGTGAGCAATAATGAGGGTTTGGAACGGATGGAAACGAACAGGAAATTAATACTGAGCATCAGGAAGAGACAGCTAAAGTTCCTGGTACACGCAATGGGGAAGGCGGGCTTGGAGAACCTGATACTAACAGGCCAGATAGAAGGAAGGAGAGAGAGAAAAACAGTATATAACGTACTTGACTGGCCTGAGCGGGTGGATGGCAGAACAGGGTTTGCGTGGTGTAACAGGAGAAAGCGTGCTAAGAGCCACCAGGGGTAGGGAGACGTTAAAGGCCATGATTGCCTACGTCCTAAAAGGACAAGGCACATAGAAGAAGAAAGATTTGATCAGATTTAGTATCGAGAATAAATGGCTGTGGCATCAGCATAGACACCAAATTGATAACTGTAGTCATCAGGAAGATTGTTAATAAAGATTAAAAGTAGAATATGAGCAAGAATAGAACCCTGGAAGACACCCACGTTAATAGAAAAGGAACTAGAAAATTGGCCGTTCAGGATTATATTCATTCCACGATTTGATAGGAAAAGACTGGATAAGTTACAAACAGTGTCCGGAGAAACCGTTACGTTTCAGCTTGTGGAGAAACTCTGTGTGCTAGACCCTGCCAAAGCTAGAGCGTGAGCTCCACCATTTTTTATCTAGAGCATGATAGACCCCTTCTGAAATGATCATCAATATATTAGCAGTTGACCGGGAGGAACGAAAGCTACATTGCTTGTCTGATAAAAGGCCCTGCGAAGAGAGATGATGAACCAATTCCGCATTAAGGAGTTTCCCAAAAAGAGGTAGAAGGCCGATAGTTGAAAGGGTCGGATGCTCACAAGTTCTTAAAAAGTAGAACAACCGATGATGACTTCCAGCAGGCAGGAAAGCAATAAACAAGGCATTTATTATACAATTTAGACAGAACAAGAGTCAGTTCGAGAGCACACTTCTTAATGACCAATACAAAAATACCATCGGGTCCATATGCTTTGTGGGGATCTGGGTTAGAGGTGATAGCTGAAAACATGGAAGGGGTTATCGGCATATGATTCAAAAGCGACTTATTTGGAAGTTAGGCAGGGATATTCCGGATGAGTCAAGAGTAGAGTTTGAGGAGAAATTACGGGCAAAGCATTCAGCTTTCTCGGCAGATGATGATAACACCTCAAATTGATTGAATAGCGGGGAATAGAGACTTTACAGTTGTTTTATGCCTTATTACAGAGCCGTCAACAATCACAAGAGACACAGTTGTCAGAGGTTATGCGGTGCCTCATTCCCTTAGCAAACAGGAACATTGCTTTTTCGGGGACTCGTTTACATTAATTACGTGCACCAACAAATAGGCACCCGTTATGATTAGAGCTATCGCATTGCTATAGCCGAAAATGTGCGGCCATGAAACTACCTATTAGATGACGGTATATATAACTTATATATAAATATATGAGATACTTTCTAGCTATGAGTGAAAACTGATCTCTCGAGCCCTAGTTAGTATCCAATCTCGGAGAAGGACAACTCTGAATTGAAAACTCAGCTACCTACAATCGTATAAAAATATTTGCACATGGGAAGTAGCTACTATTTGTCTAGTAGTAGGACCCCGTCTGTCAGGGTTGATCATGGGTAGCATCCTGTCTGCTTGATTGGAGTATCAGCGTCTGTGACTGTAGAAACCGATGCGGGACTGACAGTCTATGTAGCAGAGGCTGCATTTATGTTTTGTTTCTGGTCTGTCGGAGCTGAAATTTTGCTTCCTGCGAACCTGCCTCTCCATGGCGATTTGTGTTAGTTGCTCCTCCCTTGATTTAAGTTGTTGGACCATGGTTCCTCTCCATTTGAACTGGTTGACTGCTACGATCTTCCATGACTCCGGGTTGATACTCACAGCTTTCATATCTCGTTTTACGATGTCACGTTACCGCAGTTGTGGCCGTCTAGTAGGTCTTCTTCCAGAGGCTAGCTCTCCACACAGGAGGGTTTTTGGAATGCTACCGTCTGGCATGCGGTGGACATGGCTTAGCTGCGCTGTTTAAAGAGTGTGAACATGGTAGGCAGACCGGCTGGAGACAGGACCTCAGTGTTGGGCACCTCGTCTTGCTATGAGATTCCCATTCTACGTCGGATACTTCTGACGTGAAAGGTGTTCAGACGCCTCTCTTGTCTGGCGTACGTGGTCCATGTCTAACTGCTATATAGCAGTTTACTGATGACACAGGCGTTGTAAACTGCCATTTTTGTCTTCACTGTTAGCTTGAAGTTCGTTCAAACACAACATGAGGGACGCTACAATCATCACTCTCTACAAGAACAAAGTCGGACGAAGCGACTGCAACAGTTACAGAAGCATCTCTCTACTCTGCGTCGTGGGCAAAGTCTTTGCTCGGTGAACTTGTTCCGTCTGCAGAAACTTGCTGAACATATTTACCCAGAGTCACAGTGCGACTTTTGATCAGAACGATCAACAGTAGACATGATCTTCTCGATCCGTCCAATCCAGAAGTGCAGAGAACAGCAGATGCCCCAGTACGTCGTTTTCATCGATCTAACCAAGGCGTTGGACCTCATTAGTTGAGAGCGCCTCTTTATAATCCTGTCAAAGATTGGCTGCCAACCCAAGCTGCAGAACTTGATTGAGTCCTTCTATAACAATATTCGGGGTACTGTGCAGTTCATCGGCAACACCTTGGAGCCCTTCAACATCTGCAGCGGGGGTCAAACAGGGTTGTGTCCTCGCTCCCACTCTATTCAGAATCTCCTTCGCACTACTTCTGAAGCACGCATTCGGCACATCATGGGAAGGGATTTACCCGAATACGAGATCAGATGGCAGGCTTTTCAATCACGCCCGTCTCTGAGCCAAGACTAAGGTACGAAAGTCCTTATCAGAGACATGTTGTTTGCTGATGATACGGCATTAGCATCCCACACCCAGTGTGAACTTCAAACACCGATAGATAATTTCTCTCAGGCATGCAGAAACTTTGGGCAGACCATTAGCTTGAAAAAAAAAACAAACAAAAAAAACAAGCGTCCTGGGTCAAGGTACCGCAGCACCACAGGTCATCTCCATCAATGACTATGAGCTGGATGTGGTCCATCAGTTTACCTACCTTGGCCCTACCATCACTGGAAACCTCTCCCTGGACATAGAGCTCGACAAGAGAATTGGGAAGGCAGCCAAAACCCTTGCGCGACAATTTGTCTATACTGCTGAAATGAGGAGGTATTTACATCATTTATACTATTCGGACAGTTGTTCTCATTTTTTATTGCCATGTTTACGACGTTTCTGCAGTTGTACGCTCCGGCTTTCTTCAGGTGATACGAACCGTTTATTTTGATTACTGGGGTATACCATTCTCATTCCATGTGCGATGCCACTTCCGGATGCCATGTAGTTATCTCCCTTTAATTCAACTCTCTAAGGTACATACCCCGGTGGATATAGGCGTTGTTTAATTCTAGCGACTTGAACCAGAGTTGTGAGTTCAATACCTGGCTAAAGCAGTGTTGAACAAAAAACTTAATCGAATATGCGTTGAGGTGCAGTGGATCAGAATGAGAAATCGGAAAACCGAGTTCAAATTCAGTTGAATTCTCTGCATTCACTTACACGCATATACCTTTGGGAAAATTATGAATCTATCTGTTCTTCCTCCAGCTATTTTAATGTCAGAACACATTAGGTCTATAGCCTTCGTTGGCAAACAGTCTACCGCAGAAAGTAATGGTAACCTACTGCAGGAAAATATTTTGCCCAATCAGTCATATCTCTTTCGAGACATGATCGTCCAAGCGTGTATCACGTATGGCGCTTAAGTAACTAACTGAATTGTTCGTTTAGATATCATGTTTTTTTTTGTTTTTTATTTAAGCACAGTTCTAGACTGGTCGAGATCTTATCAATTTACATATGAGCTGGCTAGAAGAAGCTATAAATTCCATTCTAATCATGTTTCCAGACAAATTTAATCTTCAAGAAATTTAATTCAGTGTCAATCGCCATCTACTGTCCTTCTGAGTACTTTTCTTATTTCTTCTGATTATTAATATTTCTGTTTGTAATTCTTCCACACCCTGCAAAACAAGTCTTAGTTGCATTATTACCTTGCATGGGGAGAGCAGTCAGTCAGTAAAGTGCCATACATGATACACGCTTTAGGCGATCATATCTTGAAAGAAACATGACTGACTGGGCAGAAGATTATCCCACAGTACGTTGCCATTGCTTTCTGCGGTAGACTGGTTGCCAGCCAAGGCTATAGAACTCAATCTGATTTATTATTTTACTCATAACTGGAGGGAAGAGACGGATTAATACCTTTCCCAAGGGTATTTGTGCGTAAGTGAATGCAAGGAATTCAACTTGAATTTGAACTCGGCACCATAGGGAGATACTGATTTAAAATTCGAACTCGGTACTATGGAATTCGAACTCGGCACCATGGGGAGATACTGATTTAAAATAAAAATAATTAATGAGGAATGTGTGAATGACATATACAATCATTTTGAACATTCGAGAGTTTGACATACCATTACTGATATGTTTGTATAATGAATACGTTTTGTGCGCACAGTTTTCTTTTTTTTTCATTTGTGCATACCTCCTTTTGCACTACACTGTATAGATCATTTTGTGTGTATATTAGTCATGTGTATATTTTAACTAACCCTTTGTGTAAACATGATATCACAGCCAGGATTGATTATATAAGTACGTCTCTTATGGCCATATGAGCGATGGAAAACTATCCAGTTGTGCATATTTTGTCTGTGTCTAATAGAGGATTTCTTCGGCAAATTTTTACTTCTCTCATCAGCTGGGCTAAACACAAAACGTAGCCTACCTAAACAAATGAAGTATTTTTGTCTGCAAGGGAAAATGATGTCTGTGGTCTGGGTATCGAAAATAGAAAGTAAGATTTTAACATCATCAGTTATCAAGACTAGTGTTAGTGAGTGAGCAGGCCTGTGAAGTGGATAATGTAACGGCATTGCTAAATGTTTTCGAGAGAAGTGCAATAAAAATCCAGAAGAACAGGAATGACAATAATCAGGATATATTAAGAGACTAACGGTATTAAAATGTAAAGTGTAAATGTATTACTAATGAAACAGAATAAAAGTTACACCTTTGTGCAAATTAATTGCAACAGCTGCTTTAGTTTCCTTTTTTCTAACATCCGGTTAGTTTTAGACCCATTTTTTCTCAGATTTGGTCATTTGCAGTGGTGTGCAGTAATATGAATCTATTTCCGTGGTATATGGTTAAATTTGTTTGGCCTTGAAAAATATTGCGTTATCCGGGATTGCATCGATTGCATCAGATTTTTATCACACCCAGACGCTATTGTCTTGACTATCAATTAGTTGTCTTACAGCCATTAAAAGCGATATACGTTACTCCAAGGTGGAGTATGAAAATTGTAATGCTACACAAACACACTAGCAAATCTTACACGGAGATCGCGGATATTGTTGGTGTCAGTCTTTCATCTGTCAATTGTCTCATTACAATGTGAAGAAACAAACTGGGTCAGTCTGTAGAAAACTTAGAAGAAAATGCGGTCGGAAACGGAAAAAGAACAACGGCAAGAGACGTTGTATATGTGATCAGGGACATTGTGAAATATCCTAGGAAAACATTATTTCGTTTTGTTTTTGTTAATTTGCACAAAGGTGAGTATGAAAAATGTAAGCGCATTACTAATGGTTTTGATACTAAATTCCCACGAAAATCATAACAGAAGTGATCGCTAGTACTCATGTTATAACAACAGATTATATAGGGTACGATGAATAAATTGTCGTCCAAATTACGCAAAAATAAAAATAACACTGACATCTCATTTTAACAGATATTTAACAGATACCAAAATTACACAAATGTATTTCGAAATACTAAAGAGTAAATCTATTGAATAAAATCCCCATTGGCTACAATTACGGCTTCCTTTTGCACAACTGTGTCCCACATATAATAACAAAGGGAAGTGCAGTCTGGTGAGTTAAGAGGCCAGATGTAAGGGGTGATCTGCTCGCAGAAATTGTCTGAAAGCCAGACTTCTGCTTGTCTGGCATAGGGGAGAATCATATTGCCAGATTTAGATTCTTCCATATTGCACCCTCTTGACACAGGGCAGGGCTTCCTCATCAAATCACTTAAAGTACACCTTCCTGTTGATTCTGAGGCCCTGTGGGAAAATGAATGGAGGCATAAGGTTACCATAACTAGGGATCACTCCAAACACATTCGTAATTCCCATTAGACTCATCCAACTCTTTTCGAATCCTGTGCATTGTCTAAACACTCTGAAACGTACGAATTGGAGCTGCCAGTGGGAATGGCAAATACTACAGCATGTCATTTCCAGCGGAGTGAACTGCGTCATAGTGCTGCTTTTCTCATAGAAGATGCCCACCTGACCCTACTATACTGTGCAGTTGACAAAACGAAAACGATCAAAGCGCATGCGCGAAAGTAAAAGTATAAACTGCGACAATATACCTATCGCTCGAACACACATACGCACGCGCACTCTCTCTCTCTCTCTCTCTCTCTCTCTCTCTCCATATGTACATATATATATATATAGTCATCCGCAGACAGATCTGTTTCACAGCTCATCAGTACGGTTAGACATCCGATTACTTTTTTACCCAGGATTGAAACCCAACCGAATTGGCGTCAGTCGGCGATTCTTCCTAAGAGCTATGGGCACTCGGTAGAATGATATATATATATATATATATATATATATATATATATATATATATATATATATATATATATTAGTTTCTGAAGCTATTCGTTGTGGGGACCTCTCCACATTATTGCGTATTTTCTAAGATCTGCATGACGTACTCGATATTTTTTCAGCTCGACCTACAAGACGATAAAGATGGGCTTGCATTAATAAAAATGTAAAACTCAGTTTTAGATCGAGTGGAAAGAAGAAAGGTGAAAGTAAGACTGTGAGATTTTAGTGATAAGTGTCGAATCATGAAGGCACATTGTGCAAAGCTTTTCTCGCACATCCTCCAGACACTAAGAGTTTGTCTCATGCGAAACAGGATGTTGCTAAGGAGACAAAATTACACAAGAGATGTAAGAAGTGGCTCTTGTACGTTTTTCTTTTTCTTGCTTTTTTTTCTTTTTTCTCTTTTTTTAAATTGGTCAGAAAATTAGGCAAGCCCATTTTTAGCTTGGATAATATGTTAATTCTTCCAAACAGGGCCGACGTAAATTAGACATTTTGTGTTTTAAGTGACCTTTAAATCTTTGGTCAAGCGACACAAATTCCATAACTGCTGGAGTCGTTTTTTAAAAATATATTTCCAATTAAATTCTGGTATGTTGTTTATTCGTGTTCTAGGATGTGCGTTGTGGTGCAGTGGATATCATCTTGGAACGACTAATCGGGGAGCCGTGTTCGAATTCCAGTTGAATTCCTGACATTCACTTACGCACAAATACCCTTGGGAAAGGTATTAATCTGTGCTTTCCTCCAGTTATGGGTTAAATAATAAATCAGATTGACCTCTATAGCCTTTGCTGGCAACCAGTCTACCGCAGAAGCAATGGCAATGTACTGCGGGATAATCTATCCAGTCAGTCATGTCTCTTTCGAGACATGATCTTCCAAAACGTGCATCACGTATGGCACTTAACTGACTGTCTGTTTATTCTATGTGCTCTTTTTTCCTGGCAGTTGTGAGGTTTCCATCCTATGGGATAATCAAGATATTTTTAATGATAATGTTTAATGTACATGTAAATATACATCCAAATAGTGTAAGCTAACAACAGCATTTAATTCTGTAATTTATGTTTTTACAAAAGCCTTATCTTGTATAGAAAAATGAGCAATTGATCATACACCAACTAAAGGGTATACTTGTAATCTGAACTGAATGTCTTTTAAGTATAAACAGCAATTATTATAATCATCTCCGGCTTAAGGCGGAGGTATTATATTCTGTTGCATTTTCTGTCTGTTTGTCTGTCCTTGTTCAAGATATCTCAAGACCCGTTGGATAGATTCGGATGAAACTTTCAGTGATGAATGGCTTCATGACTCGAACGAACTGATTAGATTTTCGGTTTGATCCGTTTGGAGATAAGGTTTCTTGGTTATTTTATAAATAAGATTTAATTTTGGCCTTTCAAATCCACATACTGAATTACCCTCCCTAGATCCTTTTCAATACTGAATTACCTCTCCTGTTTCATTAAATTTTGAGAGAGGTCGAGTTCAGATTTCGTGATTTCACTCTTGTGATCGGTCAAGTTCATTGCAGTTATTCTTTCTCATTTTAATAATCATCTCTTGCTAATCGCTGAGATGATGTTGGTATTGCCTTGGTGAAGGTTTGCTCTTTCTAGTTTTATATTTTCACTCTTGAGAGCGGTCAAGTTTATTGTAGTTATTCTTTCTCATTTTAATAATCATCTCTTGCTAATGGCTGAGATGATGTCGGTATTGACTTGGCGGAGGTCTGCAGTCTTTGAGTTTTGTTTAACGGTATATCAACCTCTCTGGGTTATTTAATGCCAAAAAGGTGGAGTGTTAACGTATATTTTTAAAATGTTTCGTTATAATTAGAAGGTTGATTTAGTCAAAGGTTGATGAAAATTTTATTTTTTATTTTATTTTAGAAAACGGAAGATGTTTTCTAGTTTTGTATTAAAAATGTATTGCTGGTAATAATTTTTTTCTTCAAATATGTATTATGGCAGTAATTTTTTTTTCCTTCAAAAATGTGTTATGGTAATAATTTTATCCGAAAACAAAAAAAGAGCGGTCAAATTCATTGCAGCTATTCTTTCTCATTTTAATAATCATCTCTTGCTAATCGCTGAAATGATGTATTGCCTCGGCGGAGGTGTGCGGTTGTTGACTGCACTTTCTAGTTATTAATATTATTATTAGTAGTAGTAATAGTAGTATCGGTCACTACACCACACCCATCCATTGCTGTACACAGAGCCTTGTCTGGGGTGTTAAGGTTTCAAAGCAAGATGTGCATAAATCTGAGGCCAACAAACAGGTATTCCATAGTTTGTGATTTCCTGCATTTGCAGTTAGGATCAACATCAGTAGTATATCCCCATTTCTGAAGGTTCCATCACCGACTAACAGCTGTTCGGAAGTGATTAAGGCAGTGACAGAAGATCCAAGCATTACTGAAGCCAGTATGGAGGGATTCTGTAGGGATGAGAAAGAGGCTGTGTTCCATGATGTTAGGGGACACTACCATAGAGACTGACGCATAGTAAGATCTCTGAGGACCAGTGGATAGATCGAATGTAGAAAACTAATGCTTAACATTTGTCATTTGTTCACAGTCATGTAAATGACGAGAGTATAAACTATACAAAGAGGAAATTAGTTTAAATAACCTGTCATCACTTTCTCACCACTGTATCTTAGCTCTTCTTTGCCTTTTCTATAAATATTTTCCCAGGAATCCTTCTAATGAACTTCCCTCTATGCTATCTAGACCTTATTAATCTAAGCGCATCATTTTACAGCTGAAAACGCTACATGTAACCGTAAGTTCTATGAGAGCATTTTCTTCTTGCGCACTTTTCTCTTGTGGAATTTACTTCCGGCTTTTTGCTTCCCAGTTATAATTCATCTTTAAAAATAGAAATGCAATGCCAATCATAATCTTGTTTCCTTAATTCTTGTTCTTTCATTGTTCTATCTCCTTAATATTGTTTCTCATATACACTCACTTTCAGTAACACCTTGCATCTTAGTGGCTTTATTGCGTTACCTGAGGTGAAGTGTTTAACAAACATGGAAAGGAGTTAAATTATTCTACTTCCATCTGCAGGTTACGAAATATACAGCGGAGAAACAGCTTTTTATATGGTGCTTTAATAAGAAGTGATGTTTTTAGGTTTTCTTATTTTGGCAAAGGTGTTAGAGCATTTAAAGCGTTTATTATAGAATATCTTTAAAATTTGTTTGAAATTACTAATTAGTGTTTACACACACTTATACAGACTTACACACAGAGAATTCAATCAATGTAAAAATTATATATATATATATATATATATATATATATATAGCAAATAGCTCTGTTTAGTGAGAATATCATAACAATGTCCTCACTAAATTTCGAAGTCGGCATGAATCTGCTCAGTTAAAGAGAAAAACTCTTTGTATTTATCAACGCTCTATCTGAACTCCTATATCGAGCACTTACGATAAAAAACCTGCTTGCCAATATATTTTATCAGTAAAACCACTGAATTAGGATGATGCATGCACTGGAAAGTGAGAAGATTTCTCGTTTTGACATCCATTCGGTTACTGTCAGCTATGGTCCAGTTAACCCGAAAACACTAACTATGGGTATATACTACCCGGCTCAAATGACTCCATTTTAATTACAATTTAATTAAATGTTCAGGACCTGATTTTCTTACCTAAATAATATATTTTTCAGTTCATATTAATGTTAACTCAAAGTACAAATTTTGAAGCGCCTGCAAATATTTCAAATAAAGATTTATATTTAATATTTTTTTGATATTTTAAAAATCAGGTATGATATACCCATGGTTAGTAGGGGTGTAACTTTTATTGGTAGTTATTTTTCCAGGGTTAAGGATGTTGAAACTGTACTGCATCCCGAACATCTGCAGTGTTTATGGCTATTATTATTATGTCATTTTTCATCATATTTCGATTTCTGCTTTGGTCTCACTACCAACCAAGTCTGCGGGGAGACCTAAGGCAGGTCGTGGCGTGTTGTTATGGCTCCATTTCATGTTTTTCTATCTTCCCTATCATCCCTAGCATTACATAGATAAAGTTTTCCTTAGTGTGTGGGCTGTACTTAATAAGACAATTTTTTGTATATCTCTTAAGCTGAGGTTTCCAGGGATTCTTTCAATTTGTTCTTTTGTTCCATTTTTTATCATTCCAAGTGCACCTACTATCACTGGCACAACTCTTGTTTTCAATTTCCTCATTTTTTCTATTTCAATTTCCAGGTCTTTATATTTTGGACAAGTTTTTCAAATTCCTTGATTGCTATGTTACAATCCGCTGGACAAGCCATATCAATTAATAGACAAGTTTTCTCCTTCTGGTTTTTAACAATAATGTCTGGCCTGTTTGCTTCAATTTTTCTGTCTGTGTAGATGGTGTAATCCCATAGAATGGTTACATCTTTCTATTATTATTATTATTATTATTATTATTATTATTATTATTATTATTATTATTACTGCTGTTGTTGTTGTTGTCATTATTATCGTTAACAGCAGCATACTTCATGTGGAAAAAATTAGTATGTATATTCTTGACACACTTTCAATAAATTTTCACCATTTTTGTTACTTGATTATCCGAATTACTCTGAATTCTTTATAGCAATATAAATTCTTGATAAACAGCAGACGATCTTTTCATTTCTGTTGTAACCTTTAACCTCTCACTAATGACCGATAAATACGGAACGCCTTTAATGAAACGCGTGATACCTAATGCTGTAAGTGAAACTCTTAAAGGATTTCCTTGAAATCATTAGCGATACCTCTCCAGCAGTCTGCGTTCTGCGCCCTCAACGCGAGATAAACCTGCGTCTTCAAAATCACAAAAAGTCTATGTACTGTAACGTCTTCAAACGCATTTCTACTTCTTTTATGTCTTGTTTAAATTCAAGAAGTGGGTGAACATGGATCTCTACAATTTCTTGTCCTTTGTAGCTCTAAAAAACTTAGCTCTAAAAACCTTTCGAATTTTTACCAACCCCTTTGTCGTTGCTATGTCGTCCATACCCATATACCCGTTAGGTAGGTTAGCAGCTGTTTCTATCTGCCTCTTTTTCCTTCACCATGTCTTGTGAGTTTTACATTCTCTAAGCCCCTTTTCCATATTGTGATCCAGAAATTTCAACTGCAACTTTCCGATTGCAAGTATATGTCCCTTTTGTTTCCAGTTTCTTTAAACTACCTCGTTGCTCATATGCCCTGCTCTTAGCATTTTTACCATCCTTCTGTAGAACAACTCTGTTGCTTCGAGTAACTTTGTCATCTTTAAGGAAACTGTCCACTAATCATTGCTATATTTTAATGCCGAAATATTTTGTATGTAGATTAAATAAAGGTTTAAGTCTGAAATTCGCAGAGTATTGCTCTGATCGACGCACACCTAAAGAAGGCCGAAGCACACAACGGCGAAAACGTTGTAAAAAAAAAGAACAAATTTGAGATTATTTGTCATAGTGTATATAATGTAACACTGACTTCAGTAGATTCATCCGGAATTGGTTGGTTTGGAATTCGATCTAATCTGGTTGAATATTGAAAGTCATTCCTTATTCCTGGCTAATATACTTTCTGAAGGATGAAAACCAATAAACATGTAAAACATACCATGCTGTACTCAATGGGAAACCCATTTTAACTGAATAGACTCAGTCAAGTCCTTTAAAGCATAAATGCGACAAAGAAAACGGCATGAGAAAACTATAGGAAAATAATGACTCTCTCAACATAATGTCCTCAGTTAAAGAAATAGATTTATACCAACGCATAACAGCTACAATAAATGATCTCTAAACTATACACCCCCGGCCATAATTATTAGGCCACTCCAGTTTTTTAAAAGAAATTATGTATTTTTAGTATTTATTGCCATATTATTACTTTCAAAAATGCTACAAAGCAAAGATGAACTCGTCCAAATCACCCTAAATTTTATTCATTCTTTCATTGATGAAACTGCAATATAGGTAATTATTAAATATTTATAAATTCATTTGATGCACATGTTATTGTGCAATATTAACAAAAGAACCATTCTATTTTCCTTTACAATTATTCATTTGGCAATAAATACTAAAAAATAGTATGAAATACATCATTTTTTAAAACCTTGGGGTGTCCTAATAATTATGGCCGGTAATGTATATCAAATGAACATATGAAATAATGCATACGTTTGGCCTGAAAGTATAAAATGACGTATAAAATATTTGATGTTGAAGGCATAATATTGTGATAAAAATGCATGCATTTGAAACCATAAAATTGCGTGGAAAATATTTAGTTCGACATTAAATAACCGATCGAGTCTAATACGCCGCTAAACTAAAACATCAAAACCAGTGTTTCCCAACCGGCGTGGTTAAAATTCGTGTGCTGTAAAATGTAGTCAGAGCGTACAACAGCAGCGACATTAAGATCAGAAAGTTTTTAAGAAAAAGTCTAAATGTGAAATAAATTTATATCTTAAAGCTTCAAAGAACATTTTATGAAGGAAAAATAAGGATATAAAGGTAAATTATATAATTCCAAAATATAAAGCTCAATGAACTTATTTTGATAAAGTTATAAGAATATTTATATAACATTCGAAAAAATAGAAATGATCTAATTTGGTGTTAAATTTTCAAGGTTTTTAGGTATGGTTATTCAAGATGTGAAACTTTTTCTTTTTTTTTTTTTTTTTTTGTATAAGTTTGAAATCATTCGTTCCCCAACCACTGGGTGCAGGCAGTAGTTCGTAGAGTAGCTCTAATGAAAGAAATGGAAATAAAAGATTAGAAACTTCCGGTTTAATCTAACCCAAGTGAATAGTCTGCCTTTCTGTTATTGTTGCCTAAAGAGACCGCAGCACCATAGATTTGATTGTTCATCAATCATATTCGTGTAGACATTTGTTTCCAGTTTGGCATTTTGTAACTAATTTATTTTTCTAGCGTTTTACATGATATTGTAACCCTGTTGCAATATAACCCTTTTAACTGATTCTTCAGTTTTTAAACTCATCGAAACCCGTGTCAACTTTGCCTGGTGAACTGACCGCCTCAGTTAGACATTGTTTTGACCCCTACTTATACCTCCCTTTGTTTGATCATGAAGCGTTTGTGTTTGGGATAACTCCGTGAACTCTTCTTTCTGGCGGTCCATTATACATTGTGGACGCAGAAAACAAGACTTTGAAAATACTCGGTGACGCACTACTTAAGTAAGAAATGCGGTGATCACATGCCCCTACCAAAATACTACCGCATTTGGTGATGTGACTAGAATACAATCCGGGAAATCAAAAAGAATGACTCCAAAAGAAGAACCCAACAAATACGGATGATGGAATTACCGTTAAAAACGAAAATCTACAAGAATACAATGTCTTTAAAAAATCTGGCGTCATGAATGAAAAATAGACATTACCCGCAAAAATGACCAACATAAATACAGAATCATATATTCCTCAAGTTTGGTTAAGTGAGAGAACAATAAAACTTTCTTTTTATCTCAGTCTCTTGGGGGTCTGCAAAAGTAAAAAAAAAAAAAAGGCACTGCCCTTTTTATGGAGAAAGAAAAGAAAATGTTTTTGGCGATATGTGACACAACGCAGTTATTTATGTGTAAGTGCATACTTTTATTGTTTTTTAACGATTATATGTGTGTGGACGGAAAGAGGCTTCTTTTTTACTCATGGAAATGCTGCTTGAAAAAAGAAAGAAAGAAAGAAAGAAGGAAAGATAAAAAGAAATAAACAAACAAAAAGAAAGAGATGACTTATCAAGTTAATAATAAATTATTTAAAAAATAATACTTAAATCTCTATTTGATCTCTAGATATGTCTCATTTGCAGCAACCAGTAATTTTCAATTTTATCCCAACTGTTTATATGTAAATGAAAAAAAAAAATAGAAAAATACCGCAATCATTATTTGGTAGATTAAAAGGATTTAACAATCTTCAAGTTGGTCGATGAATCCGTAACCAAGTTTTTATATGATTATTAAAGTGTAGACACATTTCTGGACTAATATGGGTCCTTTTGGAGATTACAGTCGGAAATTAAATAATCTCTCATTGTGCACGTAGTGCATGTTTTAGTGTAAAGTTCAAAAGTCCTTTTTTTAATTTGAAGATCATTCTATTTTCATTTTAGATTAAAAATTTTAAATCTTATTAAAGTCGGAAACCATAAATTAATTTGGATTGTTATAATTCTGTAAATGATTATATATAATCTATAGGTATTTACATTATTCGGACTATTGTCCTCATCTTTGTTGCCATTTGTACGACGTTTCGGCCTTCTTCAGGTTCTAGGAATTTCGAACCGAAACCTTTATTACAATCACAAGGGTATAGGAACTTCCTTCCTTGCCTAGCATCTCTTCTGGTAGTCATGAGTTATCCCCTTCTAACTCTGTGAGTTACTTGTTCACCACTGCTGTAGCCTGGTATTGAACTCACAACTGTTTGGGTCAAGTCAAAAGAACTTAACCAAAGTCTATAGCCCATGTGTCCTTAACAATAACAAGTGAATTTTTGGACTTATAAACCTAATGACCAATAACCCTTTTTTTTACCAGAGCTCATATTTCAAATACTGTAAATACTACCCCATCTCGGAAATATAAAAAAAATACTAATCTAAAGATGAAATAGAAATGTAATTTATATTTTTTTGTAAAAAATAACGGTTTTTGTGATATAAGTCTTAATAATTAGCTCAGAGCTTGGAAAGTAGAAATGATGTCATACATTTCCCTAGAGTATTTGCGTGTAAGTGAATATAACGGAATCAACAGAAAATTAGAACTCCGTTTCTCCGATTAACTTTTCCGAACCATTATCCATTACACCAGCCGCACACCCAAGCTTACAGCACCTGGCATTCCTAAGCGGTCGACATTGCTTAACTTAGTTGATCGTACGAGAACCAATGTTTCAATGCTTCTTTGTTTTTAACGATGTTTCCTAACTTGTAATACTTTGCTTGATTTCTGTATAGAATCTTCCGCTGTTTCTGCGTGCATTCGGATGTCTGGATTACATTTACATGACTGAAGTGAAGAGTATGAAGACGTGACAAGAAATATGTCTTCTTTTACTTATTTCCATTCTTTTCCTCTTTTTTTTTTCAATTGGAGTAGATAGACTAAACTATCGCTCGGCTCACACTCCACCCACGTCTATTGAACAGGTGAAGAGGCTCATCCCTTGTTTCCTGTTTAGGATGTGGTTTCCGGTTTTCTATTTTCTAATCTTTTCTTTTATTCTTTTCCATTTTTCCTCTTTTTTTTCAATTGGAGTAGATAGACTAAACTATCGCCCGGTTCACACTCCACCCACGTCTATTGAACAGGTGAAGAGGCTCATCCCTTGTTCACTATTTAGGATGCAGTTTCCGGTTTTCTATTTTCCAATCTTTTACTCTTTTCCATTTTTCCTGTTTTTTTTTTTTGTTTTTTTTTCAATTAGAGTAGATAGACTAAACTATCGCCCGGTTCACACTCCACCCACGTCTATTGAACAGGTGAAGAGGCTCGTCCCTTGTTTCCTGTTTAGGATGCGGTTTCCGGTTTTCTATTTTCCAATCTTTTCTTTTACTCTTTTCCATTTTTCCTCTTTTTTTTTTTCAATTGGAGTAGATAGACTAAACTATCGCCCGGTTCACACGCCATCCACGTCTATTGAACAGGTGAAGAGGCTCATCCCTCGTTTCCTGTTTAGGATGTGGTTTCCGGCTTCTTTTCAATCTCAATTTTTCTTTTCTTTTCTTTCCAATCTTTTCACTCTTACGTAGCCCCCTGCACATCAGTGGCGTTACCGCCTTGCTCGGGGTGATATGATTATAAAAAAAAAAATTTTTCTTCTTTCCCCAGAGACCATTTTTCATATCTTTACGCCTGCTAGGCACCTCGACGTTGACTAATGTTTAACAAGCTTATCTCGCTAAATCAGTTATGACCGAATAGTAAGTTCGATCCTCACAGTGCACCATATATTCGGCCTTATTCCACATATAAGCTACGCTTGAAAACCCTCATTGCGTTGTAATGCTTAACAAGCTTGTCACTATAAATCAATTCTGACTATTGATTCCACTTAGTGCACTATACTTTTGTCCTTGTGCCGCATATAAGCCACGATAAGAATATCAGTATCGATGTGGGGTAATGCTCTGTGACAGACTAATTAACTAATAAATGCGTTGATCACAAATCCCTGCCAAAATACTACCTCATATGGTGATGTGACTAGAATACAATCCGGGAAATCACAAAGAATGACTCCGAAAGAAGAACCCAACAACTTCGAATGATGAAAATAGTGGTACATTTGTTGCCATTAATGACGAAAATCGACAAGAATACAATGGCTAACTAGCTAAATTAATTATGAATGAATAATGAGTTTGATCCTCACAGGGTACACTATATTTTCAGACTTTTGCCACATATAAGCTATGCTTAGAAAATCACCATATATTTGCTCTGGATGGTGTACTATATATTAAAACTTTATTGGGAAAATATTGTGTAAATAATTAAAATGGTGTGTTACCTTATTTGTTTGTAAACCTCTTCTTCAGGTCATGGAACATCTGAAAATATCAACAAAAAGATATTTAAATAATTTCTCACTAGCTGAAGATATTCGGCATTTATTTTATAAATGAAAAAATCATTTTTTTATCGTTTCACCCCAAGCAAGGCAGTACCACCACTGATGCGCGGGGGGCTACATAAGAGAGTAAAGGTTTAGGCAGGAGGCGAGTGAAGAGAAGGACGAACCAGTTAGAGGAAGTGTCAGGGAAAGAGCAAGAGAAGGGCATGAACACAGGTGTAAAAACAGTTACGAAGTTAAAGAGAAAGGAAAAGAACAAGATACACGGTGTGATGCAGAAAGAGTCAAGTTGATAAGAGATGGGGATTGACTTTGCATTTAAATTCGTGGAGGTTGTAACCATCAGGAAAGCAAGGTATATGGAAGAGAGTTCCACAGGCGGGAAGTGCGAGAAAAGAAGCTGATGGAATAGAATTGTTGGCTGCATTTGGTTGATCTAACTGTAAAAGGGTGGGACCTTGTTGCCAGTCTGGTTGCACGAATAAATTTTTATGGAAGGGGCACCAGTGACCGAAGTTCATCGGAACAGAAGCCATGAAATGCGATGAAGAAACAGAGGAAAGCCACATCCCGCCGGTGAGAATGTGGCTGGAGTCGAGCTGTCAGGTCGGGACCAATTTGGAGCCTGTCGAGAACACCGAGATGAACAGCCTAACCAGATATGACATGAACGTACTTTTTTGTTTCTTTGCATCCATCTCCATATTTTGCAGAATTGCATTACTTTTGGCCATTCTCTCCTAAAATGCACGCCTGTTGTAGTGCAATGGATATCGGCCCCAAATGAGAAATCGGAGAGCTCAGTTCAAATCTCACTTGAATTCGTTTCATTCACTTGCGCATAAATACTCTTGGGAAAGGTATTAATCCATCTCTTTTCCTTCCAGCAATGGGTTAAATAGCAGGACAGATTGTGTTATTGCCTTATTTAGCAACCAGTCGACCGTAGAAAATAATGTCTACCTACTGCGGGAAAATCTTCTGCCTAGTCAGTTAGAGGAGACATGACCGCCCAAGCGTGTATTATACATGGCAGTTAACTGACGGACTCCTGAAATACGAGCATGCGAGTCTTTGAATGTATGTATATATTCACTTTCAAATGTAATGTTTTGTCTTAATTTGTTAATATAATTTTTTTTCCATTTTTAAAATTATTTCCAACATGTCTATGTATGTATGTGTATATATTTACGTCCGCACTGATAATGTGTTTATTAAGATAAAAGGATGCTCTTTGTTAGGTACTCACTAGGGATTATAAAAACGCAGTTACAAAAACTATATATTCGATTGTTATACTAAAACTTACAAAAAAACAAACAAACTTAGTAATTTTTGCTTATATTGCTGATATGAGGTAATATTTACAGTATTTACATTATTTGGACTATTGTCCTCATCTTTGTTGCCATTTGTACGACGTTTCGGCCATTGTTCGATCCGGTCTTCTTCAGGTGCTAGGAATTTCAAACCGAACCCTTTATTACAACAACTGGGGTATATCATTTTTATCCATTTCGTAGTAATGCGTCTTTTGAAAGTCATGAGTTATCTTCCTCTAACCCTGAAAGTTACTTGTTTACCACTGCTGTAGCCTGGTATGGAACTCACATCGTTTTGGGTCAAGTCACAGGAACTTTCCATCCTCAATACCCACAAGGCCATGCGTCCTTAAGGAAAAGAACAACTGAATTTTTGGCTACGAAGATGAGGACAATAGTCAATATAATGTAAATACTGTAAAATCTTAGTAATTATTATATTCTTTTCTTTTCCCTACCGCACTAACTCCGATGCATAAAATCTTTACAGATAAAAAGGCAAAAAGTTTCTTATTTTACTTCCCGACACACAGGTACGTATATAAGTCAATTTTGTATATACATATATCCGCAGACAGATCTGTTTTGCTGTATCACAGCTCATCAGTACGGTTAGACATCCGATTGCTTTTTACCCAGGATTGAAACCCGCACAAATTGGCGTCAGTCGGCGATTCTACCTCTGAGCTATGAGCGCTCGGTAGAAGGAGAGAGACTTTTTAGCGTGTACATTATCATTATACACACGCTCAATAGCTGAGAGTGTTCTAATTCATTGCTGAATGAACGATGCGTAGATGCTAGAGTAGCTACTATTATTAAAAGTCTACTATTCTTCCAGAGTGCTCAATCAGTATGTAAGAGCGTTGTATAAATATATATATATATATATATATATATATATATATATATATATATAAATCGTCACACCCAAAGCAAGGCATTCTACTGTCACGGTTGCGCAGGGGGTTAAATAGTGATGAGAGGGGAGGGGTTAGTTGTAGGAAATGTCAGGAGGAGGGTAATAGACGGATGAGGATACTGAGGATGTGGGTGGAGTACATGGAGAAAGAGATTGTGAGAATGGATGCGAGTTAGTGTGATAGGAGATGTTTATTGACGTTACATTTAAACTCCTGAAGATTGTAGCTGTCTGGGAAGCAAGTATATGGAAGGGAATTCCACAGGTGGGAAGTGCGTGAAAAGAAGCTGTAAGAGTAGAAATTGCGGTTACACTTTATCGGTTTCACTGTAAAAGAGTGGGACCTAGCTGCTAATCTAGTAGCTCGTGTAAATTCACACCTAGGGGGCACCAGTGTAAGTTCATCGGAGCAGAAGCTGTGAAAGTATTTATAGAAGAGGCACAAGGAAGCCACGTCCCGACAGTGAGAGAGCGACTGCAGCCGAATTGCTAAGTCGGTATCAATTTCAAATTTCAAATTCTCCGTTGAATTTGTCAAGAACCCCAAAGGCACCCGACCAGATGTGACAGCAGTATTCAATACACGGGCGGATGGTAGATTTATATATGTGCAGGATGGACTCAGACGGGAAAAACTTCCTGGCCCTGCACAGTGAACCGACGTTCTTGGCAGCGGATTTAGCAATGGATTCGATATAGTTATTCCACTTGATGTCCGCTGAGAGTGTAAGGCCAAGGAGGCGTAGTGTTTTACTCTCAGGGAGGCTAGCCTGTTCCATGCTAATGGGGGTAGGATCGATTGTCTATGATGGTTAATAGATAGCAGCTTCGTTTTGGAAGATTAAAATTCACGAGCCATTTCTTTCCAAAGTCCATCACGGATTGGAAGGTCCTTTCTCAAGCTCGGCAGCGAGGTTCGCTTTGTCAACATCAGCAGATTTTTGATCGAGGCGAGAGTAAACGATGGTATGGTCGACGTACATGCCTACTTGGGATCTTATGACATCGGGGAGATCGTTTATGTAGATCAGAAAAAGCTTAGGACCTAGAATAGAACCTTGAGACACACCCGCATTTGTATGTTAGTTTTGGGTAGCATGTCCGTTTAATACTACCTTCATTGTGCGATTAGAGAGGAACGACTGGATTAGGTCAAACAATATTCCAGTTATACCATAGCTCTGCAGCTTGCGTAGAAGGCCAGCTTGCCAGACTCTGTCTAACGCTTTGGAAATATCCAGAGCAACGGTTCGAGCTTCGCCATTCTTGTGGAGAGCCTGGTATATATACTCTGTGATGGTCGTTAGCATATCAGGAGTAGATCTGGTGAAGCGGATATATAATTTATTAAGAGACCGCCTCTAGTTAACTGGCTTTTGACTCATTAAGAGTTTTCCCGCCAAAGATGTAAAATTTCTAAACGAAGAAGATAATCCAAAAATATCTATTTTATTTAAGATATTAAAGGGATAGGTTTATATAGAAAGATCAATGAATCCAGAGCAATATTATATGCATAAAGGAAAGCTCAACATATTATCTAAAGCTGTTATTATAATTTATTTCGTGGGGTAAGTTTTTTGGACCCAACCTTTTGAAACTTTTAGTACCCAACTGTTCGAACTGCTAAAATACAATGGTTTAATTTTATCAGATGTTTTTTGCAGTCTGAAGAAATGCGTACTAAAAAATTTACCTGTCGAAATAAATTATGGATAAATTATATAGATATATATCATTTATTTTGACGGGTAAAGTTTTAATACCCATCTCTTGAGAATGCAAAAAAGTTATGATAAAATTATGATAAAATTAAACCATTGTATTTTAGGGTTTCGAAAAGTTGGGTAGTAAAAACTTACCCCTCAAAATAAAGTATAGTCTATAACCTCTGTAGATGATGTTTTGAGCTTTTCTTTTTGTATATCATATTGCCCTGGTTATTATCCATTGAGCTTTCTGTATAGATCTCTCTCTTTAATATTTTATATAGAATAGATATCTTTGGATTATCCTCTCCGTTTACGAATTTGAAATTTTTAGCGGAAGAACTCTTGATGAGTCAATAGCCAGTTAACTAGTGGTGTCTCAATAAATCACTGTAAAGAAGGCAGCAGGAAACCACCCCACTATTAATCCCAAGAAATATCATGGCAATTATCAGACAAAATATCAAACCTAACAAGGTGAAGGTAGTTATGTCTATGGGAATTAACTCTTTGCCTGGTAAGGAAAACCATGTGCAACAAATGTCGTTTAGCCGTCATCCAGCGACTGTTAACATCAGTCAGTCAGCTAAGTGCCACACGTGAAACACGCTTTGGGCGATCAAGTCTCAAAAGAGACATGACTGACTGGGTAAAATTTATCCCGCAGTAGGTTGCCATTACTTTCTGCAATAGACTAGTTGCCAGCCAAGGCTATAGAACCCAATCTGTCTCGTTATTTAACCCATAACCGGAGGGAATAGACGGATTAATACCTTACTCAAGAATATTTGTGCGTAAATGAATGCAAGGAATTCAACTAGAGTTCGAATTCGTCTCTCCGATTTCTTGTTATGAGCCGATATCCACTGCACCGCACGGTACATCCGTCAACATAAACTATTTAAAAAGGAACTTATCCCTAAACCGGAAAGACGCATCATAAGTGACAGGTTTTACCGGACTTAACGGTTTTTATCCAGTGACTGTTCGCATCAAATAAAATCTCTCGGGATTTGGAAAGTTAGAACGTTAAACGTGGTCAGCTAGAAAATGTAAAACCGGAAATGAGTAGGTTAAACGCCAACGTTTTCGGTGTACATAGAACTGGCTAGCCAAATAACGGAGATTTTGTCAGTGGCAATCGCAGAATTATTTATGCAGGTGGAGAGAAAAATGAAAAAGGAGTTGGATTAATATTGGATCAATACATGAAGAAATGCCTTTTTGAATATTGTCAGATGTCTGAAAGAGTTCTTGTAGCTAAACTGAAATGAAATTGTGGATGCACTGACAGCACAAAGAAGAATTCGAATGTTTCTACTCCATATTAGACAACGCCAAGGTAAACTATGTAAATCACAAGAAATTATAATTATCATGAGAGATCTGAATGCCAAAGTAGGTAAGCAGAGAACAAATTCGGATTATGAACCCGCAACGAACGCAGATAAAAATGGGTCCAATGGTGCAATAAAACCCAAGATGTTCATTAACCCTCTAGGGCCATTTGTATCATATTTGATACAGTATTCCCCTATAAGGAAACATTTGGTATTTCCCTATAAGGAAACATTTGGTATTCATTGACTGAGCAGTCAGTACTGCTTTCATTTGAAATTCATAAAATATTTCTCTTAAAAAGTTTTTCAGGAAAATATTTCTTTCAAGGCTTGTGTTCATACTGTATCAAATATGATACGAATGGCCCTAGAGGGTTAAGGCTTCTACTGGGCATAAAGTGGGGGATCAGTTCTATATTGTTATGAAGTAATAAACAGATCCCCCACTAATTACTACTTAACCCTCTAGGGCCATTCGTATCATATTTGATACAGTATTCCCCTATAAGGAAACATTTGGTATTTCCCTATCAGGAAACATTTGGTATTCATTGACTGAGCAGTCAGTACTGCTTTCATTTGAAATTCATAAAATATTTCTCTTAAAAAATTTTTCAGGAAAATATTTCTTTCAAGGCTTGTGTTCATACTGTATCAAATATGATACGAATGGCCCTAGAGGGTTAACATGGAGATGCCCAGAAGTAACTAAAAATCAAATCAACTACATAACTATCAACAAGAGATTCAGGAATGCAGTTGTTCACTGCATTATCTATCCAAGTGCTGACTACGAAATAAAAACTAACATCGTTATTTGTAAACTGCGAAAACTGAAGAAGCTTAACGCAGCAGCACCCAAATCACGATACAACAGATTCCCGAATGACCCAAATCGAAACAAAAAAGATATGGACAGTATTAATGGAAGATACGAGTGACGAAATGGAAATGAAAACTCAGAATGAGACAAACTAAAAAGAAGTTTTTACTATTGTCATTATTCGGACTATTGTCCTCCACTTTGTACGACGTTCCGGCCTTCTTCAGCTGCTAGGAATTTCGAACTGAACACTTAATTACGATTACTGGGGTATATCATTCTCATTTCTTGTGTGAATCATCTTTAGTAGTCCTGAGTTATGTCCCTCCAGCCTGACTCTAAGTTACTTGTTCACCACTGCTGTAACCTGGTATTGAACTCACAACTCTTTGGGTCAATTCACCGGAACTAACCAACGTCTATATCTACTGGGCCATGTGTCCTTAACGTCGTACAACAAAGAGGAAGACAATAGTCTGTATAATGTAAATAGTGTAAATACTAACTCATAGAAATATAGACAAATACTAAGAAAAGCTTTACTGACATCCGCAAACGACACCATCCCAAAGAAAGTGGAGGAAGAAGACAAAACGAATGGATTCCAAATGAGATTATCTACATGATGCGAAGGAGACAGAAAACAATACCAAGAGATGGAACGAAATTAAAAAAAAAAACTGCATAAAATAAGGAACAAATGCAGATGGGCTAAAGAAGAATGGCTCAACTAAAAATGTCAGTCAGTTAAGTGCCATGCGCGATACACGCTTTGGGCGATCATGTCTCGAAAGAGACATGACTGACTGGGCAGAAGATTATCCCGCAGTAGGTTGCCATTGCTTTCTGCGGTAGACTGGTTGCCGACCAAGGCTATAGAACCCAATCTGTCCTATTATTTAACCCATAACTGGAGGGAAGAGACGGATTAATACCTTTCCCAAGGGTATTTGCGCGTAAGTGAATGCAAGGAATTCGAACTCGGTTCCCCGATTTCTCGTTCCGAGCCGATATCCACTGCGCCACAACGCCAGTAACAAAAAATGAGTATCACAAATAAAGGAGATATGCATAAAAAAATAAGAGAACAAAAGACATGCTTATCAACAGGGTGCATAAAATACAAGGACGAAACCCTCATATTAGGGAAAGAAAGTACATTAGCGATGAAACGGATACATCAGAGATCTTTTCCACTAATAAGCGAGAGCAACTGACAATATACAGAAATAGCGACCGGTTAGAAATCTTCCAAACCGAAGTGGAACCTGCACTGGCCAAGCTGAAAAAAAAACTTAGAGTATGTTTCTTCCAGACATAATGAAAGGTTGTATTCTTCCACAGTCACTTTCTCACCACTGCAATATAGCTTTTCTGCGCATTTTTTTAAAAATAAATAATTCCATGGTAATTGTTCAGATTAACTTCCCTCTATCGTACCTAGACTTAATGTATTTAAACGCAGCACTAGATTGCCGGCAAGATCTCATCATTTTGCAATTGAAATGGCTAAATGTAACCGTACGTTAAGAATTTTCCCTGTTTCTGGGATATGGAGCTTTCTCTTCAGACTCCTTGCTTCCCAGTAAAGTTTGATCTTCAAAAATTGAAATAAATTGTCAGTTGTCATCTTCTGTCTTTCTAATTCTTGTTCCTTTATTTTTCTCTCTCCTTAATAGTAAAGGAAAAGAAAAAAAAACACTCCTTCTCTTTACCTTCCCCTATGTAGCCCCATGCGCAATAGTGGCAGTGAAATGCCTTGCTTGGGGTGAGATGATTAAAAAAAAAAATAGTATTTTTGTCACCAAGCCTCTAACATTCACTAAACCTCTTGCGTATAAGTGGCTTTATTGCCCCGCATATGGTAAAATGATTACATGAAGTAAAAAAAAACAAAAAAACAAAAAAAAAAACATATTCGGCAAAATAATTTAAAGTAATAATTTTTCAATTGTACTATATATTTTATATATAAATGTGTCTACGTTTGCGCACGTCTGTGTATGTATCTGTATTATTTGGTACATCTGGAAGACGGGCTTTTTCCACCTAATATAAACACATATTTTAGATCGGTAGAAGAGAAGCAAGGGAAAGATAACGAACAATAGGTGCACCTCTGTTAGAAAGCCAGCCTGCCCATCATTTTCAGTCGACCGCCGAAATGTTGGCCTATTCAGAGCCGCAGTAGGCCATCGGTACAGCTGGGATCACTTAGGAACTGCTCTTCTTTCTTGCTTTTGCTTTCCTTAGAACAATGTTGAAAAGCTGTCAGAATTAATCCTACATTCCTCTACCCAGAAACCCTAGCAGGAAGCAGCCTTCCTTTTGGGTTAAGTGCTCTTCACATTCACAAAAACTCTTAATAATGATAATGATGATGATGATGGTTGAACACATACACAGTCGAGCTAAAGGAAATCACACATACACTCACACATAGACACAGACACACACACATATATATTTGCATAATCGTATACTATTAAATTGAAAGGACAGGAGATGTCTGTTTAGACTTTTAGCGAGTTAAGAAAACATTTTCTAATGAAGAACCACTGCCTAAATACGCCATTTCTTTCATATATATATATATATATATATATATATATCCGAGTGAATATAGAACGAGGAGAGAAAAGAAAAAAAAATTTCCCGTCCAAAATATTAATTTAAAACAGTGCTCGATATATGAGAGAGAGAGAGAGAGAGAGAGAGTGAGAGAGATAAAATTATACTATGCAGACAGGAAGACAGGCTGTGATAGATAGATAGATAGATAGATAGATAGATAGATAGATAGATAGATAGATATTGTATACTGTCCATGCTTGTTAAAATTCAAACCTCGGTTTTTGAATGTTATTATTTTATATATATATAATCATATGTTTGTTTCAATGTTGGGTCTCCAACATTTCATCAGGAGGAAAGAGCAAGAAATGGAATCATCCTCTATTTATATTTGGTTCGTTGTTGTTGTGGGGTTGGTTGGGGTTATTGATAATTAAGGGAATGTGTCTTTTGTTTTGACCGTTAGACTTTTGAAGAACCTGGTGTGTAAGTGTGTAATTGTTGATTAATGGTATTCTCTGTTGGAATGTACACAACAACAACGAACCAAATATAAACAGAGGATGATTCCAAACTCTTACTCTTTCCGTCTCCCGATGAAATGTTGGAGTTCCCAACATTGAAACAAACATATGATTGTAGAGAAGAGGACATATATAGAAAAAATTATGTACATGTTCTAAAATATAATTTATTTATTTATATATATATATATATATATATATATATATATATACGAACAGACTGAGATAGATAGATAGATAGATAGATAGATAGATAGATAGATAGATAGATAGATAGATAGATAGATAGATAGATAGATAGATAGATAGATAGATATGAACAGCCTAAGAGAGAGAGAGATACGAACAGACAGACTGGGATATATAGATATATATATATATATATATATATATATATGTGTGTGTGTGTTTAATGGATGCTCTTATTTGAGTCGATGGTCAGGTTTTTCTATTATTAAGGAGTATATGTACTTATTTCTCAATTATTTAGTGACTTGAATAATCGAGAAATCTTGTTATGTGCACTCAGGAAGCATTTGAACATGTAGGATTCGAACCCGCGTCTCCTAGAGGAAATTGCCGATCTGACGTGCCTTCGACCGCTCGACTCTATAACACCTCTCGATCAGACGAAATCTGAAGAGTGCTTTTCAAAATACACGTCGGGGGCTCAAGTTCGAATCCTGCCGGAGGACGCATATTTTACGAACAAGATCTCCTGATTATATATTTCATAAATAAAAATATGTAAATAATTATACTGTTTAATAATAAAATAAATAAATAAAAAACAAAGCCTCTACACAAATATGAGTATTTGTTAAAAATAATGTTTAAACAAATAAATTAAAAATATATCGGATTTAATTCATTTCGTAATACATTTTGTAAAATTTCGTATATATATATATATATATATATATATATATATATAGAGAGAGAGAGAGAGAGAGAGAGAGAGAGAGTGAGAGAGATAAAATTATACTATGCAGACAGGAAGATAGGCTGTGATAGATAGATAGATAGATAGATAGATAGATAGATAGATAGATAGATAGATAGATAGATATTGTATACTGACCATGCTTGTTAAAATTCAAACCTCGGTTTTTGAATGTTATTATTTTAATAGTAATCTCAAGAATTAGCGATGAACATGCAAATATACCAGCCCCGTCGTAGTTGTAATATCTTTTATTCACACAACTGGATAATTTCCTACTTCCCGTCGATCGTCAAGAAAAAGACAAAAACAAAACAATATTAACAGAGTAAAACGGACAAACGCGGACTAAATAGTCTTGCTCTCCTTTTGCAAATTATTATTTCTTCATCCGGTAACTATTAAAGAATATTTTCCGAAACTTTTCTTACGTACTTCCTGTAGTCTGACTCAAACTTGTCTGGCGACAGGTCGGATTATTCGAATTAAAAATAAATCACGTAGTGACGTGATTAAATTACAAAAAAAAATCAGTTTGTTTCCTTTTTTTGCATGCCATGTGTTTCCAAAGAATAACAACAAATAACAAATCATTCTTATTCCATGAATAAATATAAATAAGTTAATTGAAAGTTTAAGTTCTATGCAATAGTCTCTATTTTTGTATTCATTTTTCGGTTTTCAAAAAAAGAGTGATGGGAACTTGAGATGTACTAACTCCAGCATTTACCAAACTGGAAAGGACGTGTACGTCGAATAGTGACGTAATCAATTACTTCAAACAAAAAGTTACGAAGGACACCCGTCAATACTAGAAAGAACGATAATAGCAACACGATTTGAGAAAGCAGTTTTCTTGAAAAAATTGTTTAAAGAGAACTATTTTATAAATTTCAATTTGTATTCAATATTTTTTTCTTCCGGACTAGTGTCAGCCGAAGGTTCAAGAGCCCCACTATACACTACTACTTAAACCATAACTAGAGAGGGGAAAATAGATGGATATCTTTCACAAATGTATTTGTGGTATAATAAACGTAACGAATTTGGTTTCAATTCAAACTCGGCTTTTGGATTTCTTTTCTTAACAGCATATCAACATCTTATGGGTCATTTAATGCCGACATTTGATTATCTTTGAAGCCTTGATATTTTTTTATGTTAAAATCTATTGCTAGAATTTTTACTATAAAAATACATTCATAGTTTGGAATTTCCTGTTTGTCCTTAGCTGGGACCCTAACAAGTGCTATCATCCCGGGCCAGGGTGAACCTGGAAACAACAGAAATTAAGGGGTAGTTCCACTCTCCATGAAACCTCCCAGTCAGAAGAATTTCTGCCGGATTCAGTTTACCGTTATACGCAGCACCAAACCCTATTTAGGAGTTAACTATTTGCCCATAGACGGGACCCTAACAGGTGCTACCACATCGAGTCGAGGGAGACCTGGAAACAATAAGTAAGAGGTATTTCCACGATCCTCAAAACCTTCCAAACAGAGGTCTTACTGCCCGATGCATTTTATCGTCTTGCACAAGACCAACCCAATTTTAGGCGTTAACTGTTTGCCCTAGCTGGATCCCTACCAGGTGCTACCACATGAGTCAGGGGGAACCTGGGAACAACAGCAATTAAAAAGTAATACCACACTCCTCAAAACCTCCCGAACAGAGGCCTTGCTGGTTATCATCATTTCCAGGATGTCTTTGATTTCACTATGTGAATAGCTAACAATTCTCCATTGCAGTACCCAACGGGCTGAAAAGGCTTATTCACTTTCTTAATTCAAATAATATTTATTGATACCAGGAAATTAGAATTAGAAATCTCTTTCCCAGTGGATTTGTGTTTGTAACGTATTACGAATGTAGTGCAAACTACTGCTTGTTTATTTAGCTCTAAGTGTTTGTCTCTAACTCATTCCATCGCCCTGTTAGATTTAATGTTGCTTAACTTCGATTGATGATACGTAACTTAATAAGCTAAATTAGATTCTTGATTAAGTAACGACGTTTATTTTATTTCATTTTAAAATCTGCTCGTCTTAGTGTACCCCTGCTTGCTAGGATAGTTAGGTAACACCTGTTTCAAACACCTAAAAGACATATTTTATTTCTTCTGTGATTTATACAGAGTCTATAAAGTTTAAAATGGTTTAAAAGATATGATAATAGTATTTCGAAATTAACATTATATGGATATGGAATAGCAGTTCAGTTTTATTTCTTTGTTACTAACGGCATTTTATATCTTAATTTTTTTATTAGTTTCTCGAAGACATCTTTGGCTGTTCTGATTTGCTTTCATATTTTCGAATCACGTATTTTTCTCAGCAGCTGTAGAAGGTAATTAAAAGTTTCTCGATTAGTTTGCAAAGAGAACGAAATCCTGTGTAAGAAAAGTTTCAACAATATTGTTGTCAATAATGTCTGGATAAACACACAACTTTAATCTTTCTCATTAAAGAGATTAAGAACCAGCTTAATTTTTTTTCTTTTTAATTTCTTTTCAAGTTTTAAAACCATCCAAATCGTGCCTTGCATGAAATGAAAATTAAGTACATCCCTTCGGGGATATTTTCCAAATGAATTGTTGTGGGAAGTTTTCAATCAAAATTAAAAAAGAAATAAAAAAACGGCGGAAAAAACATAAGAACAAGAGAAAGAGAGAGCGAGAGAAAGAGGTAAAGAAAGAGACAAATAAAGAAAGAGAGAGAGAGAAAGAAAGAAAGAGAGAAAGAAAGAAAGAGAAAAATAGAGAGAGAGAAAAAGAGATAAATAAAGCGAGAGAAATAGAAAATGAAAAAAGATAGACAGAAACAGAAAGAGAAAGAGAGAAAAATATAGCAAGCGAAAGTAAGAGAGAAATAGAAAGAGAGAGAGAGAGAGAGAGAGAGAGTGAAAAAAGATAAATAAAAAGAGAAATAAAGGAAGATATAAAGAATGATAGAAAAATAGAGAGAAAGAGAAAAGGAAATAGAGAGGGTAAGAGAAAAAGAAAGAGAGAAAAAGAGAGAGAAAGAAATAAAAGAAAGAGTAAGAAAGAGCGAGTAAGAGCGAGAAAGAAACAAACAAACAAAAATAGAGAGAGAAAGATAAATAAAGAGAGACAGAAATAGAAAGAGAGACAGAAAGAAAAAGAGAGAGAAATAGAGAGAAAGAAAGTAAGAGAGAAAATAGAGACAGGGAAAGAGTGAAAGAGATAAATAAAGAAAGAAATAGGGGAAGATATAAAAATGATAGAAAAGAGAGAGAGAAAGAGAAAAAGAAATAGAGAGGGAAAGAGAAAGAAAAAGGAAGAAAGAGTAAGAAATAAAAAGAGAAATAGAGAGATAAAGAGAGAGAGAAAAAAAAGTAAAAGAGAAAAAGAGAGAGAAAGAAAGAGAGAGAGATAAAATATTAGAAGTTTAAACAAAAAAAAAAAAAAGAAAGGCCGAAGAGGACGAGTAAAATAAAGCAAAAGTTTTTTTACTGCCTACGCGTTGACACGTACGCATTAAAGTTTTAAGTGTAGCCATCTTGTATAATAGCCAAAAGATCTCGCCGAAATAATTCAAATTTGAATTGAAATGCAAATTAAATAAATAAACAGGGCCCTGTCAAATTTTGCATTAATTACAAATAAACAAATTGACAGCTTAAAATTAACTCTTCGGGCTATTAAGAAAACGAACGCACACACATATACATATCGGTGTGGGATATTGAAATATTCTCTGGTCGAGCAAGTAAAAAAAGATGACGCTTGATCAATTAAGATGTAGAAAATTGGGAAATCCGCGAACTTTTTTAAACGCTTCTTAAATATCACGAATAAACCTTCTGTGTAGGAGATAAAACTCTGTCTCACGATAACGAGTCCCGTAGCTCCTGAGGGTCGTAGGAGTAGCACATGTACTGCAGCCCCTGATGTGTCTTGGACAAGATATCATAGCAGGGTTCAACACTTTTCAGGCTGTTTTGAACTTCGAGTTGATCCTTGTCTTATAATTTTTACCAACCAAAATTATACAGCCCAGTCTGTGCTACTACTTATCCATGGCTGGGGGAAAAGAAGAGATGTGTTTATATGTTTCTTAAGGGTATTTGCGCGTATGTAAATATATCAAACCCGACTGGAATTTTAATTCGCCTCTCCGACTTTCAATTCAGAGCTGTTATCTATCACCCCTGTCGTACCTTAGAGAACCTAGCATTCCCAAGTGGTCACCCACCTTGAGACCAGCAAGATTTAATGTTGCTTAACTTCGATTGATGATGCGTAACTTAGTGACCTGGGGTAGGGAATGGTTGGTAAATTTCAATGCCTCCAAAACAAAGCTATTATCAACTAATCACCATAGACAATCGCATCTACCTCCCATTAGCATGGGACAGGCTAGCCTCCCAGAGAGTAAAATACTACACCTCCTTGGCCTTACACTCTCGGCGGACCTCAAATGGAATGACTATATTGAATCCATTGCCAAATCTGCTGCTATGAAAGTCGGCTCCCTGTGCAGGGCCCGGAAATTTTTCCCACCTGAATCTATTCTGCACATATACAAATCTACCATCCGCGCGTGTATTGAATATTGCTGCCATATCTGGTCGGGTGCCCCTGCTGCTCTCCTAGGGCTTCTTGACAAAATACAAAGGAGGATCTGTAACGTGGGTTGATACTGACTTGGCAGACCGGCTACAGCCGCTCTCACACCGGCGTGATGTGGCTTCCCTGTGCCTCTTCTACAAGTACTTTCATGGCTTCTGCTCCGATGAGCTTAGATCACTGGTGCCGCCTAAGCACGAATTTACACGAGATACTAGATTAGCAACTAGGTCCCACCCTTTTACAATTAAACAAATAAGATGTAACCGTAAATTCTACTCCAACAGCTTCTTTTCTCGCGCTTCCCGCCTGTGGAACTCCCTTCCACAAGTCTGCTTTCCCGACAGTTACAATCTCCAGGTGTTTAAATGTAATGTCAGTAGAGACCTATCACACTAACTCCCAACTATTCTCACAACACTCTCATCTACCCAACCCTCATTCTCGGTATCCTTACCCGCCTATCACCCACCCTCTGTCATTTCCTATATTTAATCAGCCTTTCTCCACTCTACGTAGCCCCCTGCACAGTAGTGGCAGTGACATGCCTTGCTCGGTGTGAAACGCTTATAAAAAAAAAAAAAAAAAGATTTTTGATTAAGTAACGACTTTTATTTTATTTTATTTTATTTTATTTTATTTCTGCTCATCTTCGAGTACTTCTTCCTGCTAGGGTAGTTAGTTAACTCCTGTTTCAAATATCTTCCAAGACATATTTTATTTCTTCTCTGATTTATGCAGAGTCTATAAGTTTTAAAATTGGTTCAAAATAAATAATAATAATAATAATTCAAAATTAAATTTATTTTAATGTTCGGATTATTGTGGCCATATTCACGATGTTTCGGCCGTTGAATGCTCCAACCTTTTTCAGGTGATTGGAATTGTGAACTGAACATTTTATTTCGATCACTGGAGTAGATTGTTCTTGTTCCATGAGCCATGCCACTTCCGGATGTTACCCTTATTTAACTCAACTCTCTAAGTTTCTGTTCACCACTGATATATCTCATAGCTCTTTGGATCGATTCCCTGGGTCTAATAAAGAATTTAGTTCAAAGTTTCAGTCACCTGAAGACGGCTGGAAATACGACGTGAATATGGCAACAAAGATGAAGACAACAGTACTAATTAAGTAATATAAATAATTACAATACATCATCTCAGAAATATAGATAAATGAGAAATTCTTTTGAAAATATTTCAAATTTTTAAATACTAAATAAGGAATAGTGAATTTGGGCGTCTACACTGAATTTCAGCTCAGCTGTAACATATTTAGCATAGGAGCTAAATAAATTGAACATATAATAAATTGTGTTAAGGGTAGTTTTCCCCAACGCCGCAAGCTGCTACAAAGCCTTAAAACTAAATTTCGAGTTCTCTTAAATAGCGTCATCAGATCGAGATTTTCAGATAGATGTCATATGGCACAACATTCGCCTAGAAATATCTAACCTGTCAGCTGTATAACTACTTTTTAAGATCAATAATTATAAATCACTTCGAGGGAATGAATTCTGTAGCTCTTAGTGAGAACCGTTCTTCTAGCCTTGTGTGCTGACGCTACACAATCACAAAGAAATAAAAAATAACAGAAACCATATCATTTGAGACATTTTAACAGTAAGAACGACAAAAATCGACATAATATGTAAGTGGAAAAATAAATAATGTGGTGACGTTTACCACTACATTTAACAAATGGTTAGGAAGAAAACCCTCATCAGTACTGGAAAGATTGATCACAGTTACTTGATTTGTGAAACATTGTTTTAATAGAAATATTTTATCAATTTCATCCGAAAGTAGCACTAACTACTGAATGCCAAATGTTTCCTCATAATGAAGCAGCTAATTGTAACATTATCATTTGTCCAGATGAACGAAGTTTTCCAAATTAAAATTGCCGGTCGTCACGGATCCTTAGCTGCCATCATATTTAGCCAACGCATGCAGAATATCCAATTCCTCTAATGAACAATTTTTATTGCACTCATTTTATGTGACTGCAGACCCCACAGATTATTTTTAATTGGCGATGTTTATACGGGTAAACAATAACTTCACACCGCTTAACCTTCTCCATCTCCAGCAACCAAAACATAAACTACCCTACATGAACACCCGACACTACTGTAAATTCATTTAAAGCTACACAAACAGCAAATGAGCTGAAAAGGCTTATTCTCTTTCTTATTTCAAATAATATTTATTGATGCTAGTAAATTAGATTTAGAAACCTCATTCCCAGCGGACTTCTGTCTGTAACGTATTACGAATATAGTGCCAACCACTGTTTGTTTATTTGGCTCTAATTGATTGGCCCTAACTCATGCCATTGCCCTGTTATGACAGACCTGCGTTTATTTTTTCGTTATTCACTCGTTGTTTGATGTTTATTGATTTAATTAGATTAGATAAGGCATCTCTGGTTTTGGCACAGTCGAGAGTAATTCCCGGTTGTCTAATATTTATTAATATGTGTCTATTAGAATTGCGCCACCCCCACCGCAAGACCAAAAGTAGAACACCACACTGGTGGGCGTCACGTTCAGACTTTAGGCCCAAGTTCTTCCCTGCTTGGGAGACACAAGCTTCTGGTTCGCAAAAGTTAATAAGGTTCCAGAAAGTTCAATTATTTTGTTTTAGACAACGCAAAACTAAAAGTCAGGATGCGCTGATATTGTAACGTTTTATCTCGCTGGAGAGCGGAATCAGAGAATCGAGTTCAAATCCCGGCCTAGTAGGCTGGATCACTTTCGCGGAAGCCTGTCTTGAAGGAAAGCCTGAAAATACCATAGGTCGTTAGTTGGGAAATGATCGAGATAGTCGACGATGAAAATTAGAAACTACGTAGGTCCAAGGGGCAAAACGCTGGAGAATATTCGCATTAATGCAAACCAAATCTAGAAGAGTGGGCCTTCAAGACAACGTTCACTTCTCAATTTGATACAAAAGATTGAATCAAATCAAACATTAGCCAACAAATATAAATATTCAAATTAAGATTAGCGTACTTGGGAAAAGTATGAATTCGTCTCTTCTGGACGCATCTCTGTGTTAAATAGCAGAGTAGACTGACCTCTCTAGCTTTGCATGTCAATCAGTCTAAGAGTCAGTCAGTTAAGTGCCATACGTGATGCACGCTTGGGCGATCATGTCTCGAAAAAGGGCAGAAGATTATCCCGCAGTAGGTTGCCATTGCTTTCTGCGGTAGATTGGTTGCCAGCCAAGGCTATAGAACTCAATCCGTCCTGTTATTTAACCCATAACTGGAGGAAAGAGACGGATTAATACCTTTCCCAAGAGTATTTGCGCGTAAGTGAATACAATGAATTCAAATGGTATTCGAACTCGGCTCGCCGATTTCTCGTTGCGAGCCGATATCCACTGCACCACAACGCACATCCTAGTCTAAGAGTACAAAACTATAAATTTCAAACCATGAAAAAAGTACGACACTTTCTGAAAAAGTGATCACGATTGTCTGATAATAAAAAAATGAATCTCTAGAAAATGATAATCGTCTATGTCCTGAATCTGTAGATTACAATTATAGATTAGTAAGTTTTTGGAACGAGAGAAAGAGGTGAGAGAGAATATAACTAAGTCCTAACTCGAAAAAGCTCTGTTAAGATATAATTTATCAGACTATCTTTAAGATCATCTTAATCTAGTACAATTCTAGTACAATTCTACTAAAACCTAGAATGGATCTTAAGGAAGCATATTGTCAGATTTTACAGTCGTCATATCAGTTCAACTTACCCTTTGTTACCTGCATATACTAAATCCCTCAATAATTTAGCTTCCCTCCCACACACACGGAAAAGTACCATCGTTGTTTCTATGCATCTTTGAATTTTTGTCTGAACTTTCCTATAATACGCATACAATGCTTGATGTCATCTAAATTACGCAACAATGAAGATAACACTGATGTCTCATTTTAACAGATGTATTTCCCAAACGTACACAAAAATACGAGAGTAATTCAATAAATAAGGTGAATTTTTCGGTATAAGGACTTCAAATACAGATAGACGCTTAATTTTTTTGTAATTTTTCTTTCTTTTACTTCTTTTTCAAAGGGGATTTAATTTTTTGCAGATTAAAAAAAAAAAACAAAAAAAAAAAACTTTGAGAGTTTTGGAGATTAACAAAGTGGTCAACCAAGAAGCATGCTCCAGGATTGAACAGAGGTCAGTTATCAAGTTTTTGGTTGCTGAAGGGTGCAAACCAGTTGAAATTCATAGGAGAATATCAACTGTATATGGCGCCACATGTTTCAGCCAAATAAATGTCTACAAGTGGGCTAAACTGTTTAAAGAAGGACGGAGCAACGTTGAGAATGAAGACAGGCCTGGGATGCCTACAAAAGTGAGGTCTCCTGAGGTGATCGAATATCAATGATCTCATTCAGTCTGACAGAAGGGTGACAGTGGATGACATTGCAAAGACTTTGAGCCTATCTGTTGGGACAGCACACAAAATTGTCCATGATGACCTTACCTACACATCAAGACAACGCAAGGCCTCACACAGCAGCGCAAATGGTTCAGACCATCAACGAGCTGGGCTGGGAACTGCTCCCTCATCCACCTTACAGCCCAGATTTTGCCCCTTCAGACTTTTACCTGTTTGGTCCTTTGAAAGCGTTCACGAGAGGCACGAAGTTTGAAAGTGACGATGAAGTCAAAAGTGCTGTGAGCGATTGGCTGAGACATCAGCCCAAAGATTTTTACACTGAGTGAATACGGAAGCTTGTGCACAGATGGGAAAAGTGTGTGATACTGCTGGGAGACTACGGTGAAAAAAAAAAAAAGTAAACTTCTATCTGTATTAGAAGTCCTTATACCGAAAAATTCACCTTGTTTATTAAATGACTCTTGTATCTTGAAATCATGAAAAATAAATTTATTAAATAAAATCGTTATTGCCTTCAATAACGGCCTTCTGAATCTCCTGCAAGTCTTCTGGACGATCTCCTTGTTTAAGTTCGTGAATACTCCCCAAATCCTTGCCTTCGGTTCATCTTTGGTGTTACAATGATTTTTGTTGGTCTCCCTGATCAACTATACCACACACATAATAATCAAGGTTTTTGCAGTCTGGGGAGGTAGATGACCAGATGTAAGAACTAATGTAAGAGGGAAAATTGTCTGATATCCACGAGTGAGTCCTCTTGCTTGTGTGATATGGTCCAGAGTCCTGTTGCCATACATAGGGTCTCCCTGCAGTCACCTTCTTGACCCAGGGAAGCACTAACTCCATAAAGCACTTGATGTAGGCCTCGTGTTGAGTCGATAGTTCTGCGGGAAGATGATTGGAGGCATAACGTTGACATTATTAGTGATTTCTCCAAACTCCTCCGTGATCAACAATAGGTTCTTAATTGCTGCTGTTCCCATATCCAAACTGACCCGATGTGATAACACCTGGTAGGGTCTCAGCTATGATCACACAGTTAACACTTAAACTGGGATCAAACAATATATAAGTATTAAAAAAAAACATTTTATAATGAAAATACAAGCAACACATTTTCATAGTTATAAATTACGAGCTATACATTTTGAAAAGAAAAAAGAAGCAATGCATTTTTGTAAAGAAAATTGCTAATGCTTCCAAGAAATTAAATTTCGACATTAAATGGCATTTGAGGAGTTGATACACCGCTAAACAAACTTTTGAAAAAAAAAACAGCCAGAAATCAGTCAGCCAATTAGGTCCTATACGTGAGACACGCTTTGGGTGATCATGTCTCGAAAAAGACATGACTGACTGAGGAGAAGATTATCCCGCAGTAGGTTGCCATTGCTTTCTGCGGTAGACTAGTTGCCAGCCAAGGCAATAGAACCCAATCTGCCCTTTTATTTAGCCCATAACTGGAGGAAAGAGACGGATTAATACCTTTCCCAAGGGTAGTGCTTTCTGCGGTAGACTAGTTGCCAGCCAAGGCAATAGAACCCAATCTGCCCTGTTATTTAACTCATAACTGGAGGAAAGAGACGGATTAATACCTTTCCCAAGGGTATTTGTGCGTAAGTGAATGCAAGGAATATCAACTAGAATTCGAACTCGGCTCCTCGAATTCTCGTTCCGAGCCGATATCCACTGCACCACAACGCACATCCTGCGCTACAACGTACATAAAAAGAAAAAAATACCTGCAATACATTTTTGTAGAAAAATTACTAATTCTACCAAGAAAATATTCACTCTCCCCAAAACTTCTTCTGATCAGTGGCCTTGTGCCAGGTGTGGTTAACTATTTTCCCATAGCTAGAATCCTTACAGGTGTTGCCACCCAGGGCCAGGTTGGACATGGGAACGGCGATGAAGAGCTGTTTCTACTCTTCTCAAAATCTCCCTTGCTACCTTTTTGCCGGGTGTAGCTTATTGTCCTACCCAGGACAAGGCTGTAACGATCTAACACTGAAGTTATTTTGCAGGCCACATTTGCGAAATATAACGTAGTCTAATAAGTGCCACAGATGAGACCTTGGGTTTAAGCATCTTATATGGTCACCTTTCTGTTGGAATTCGGTACCCACAATGTGAAATTGAAAGAGACCGTTGCTTTTCATTTTGCTTACAGCGTACCTTTCTAGGTCTCCCTGTCACTTTCGACCCTAGCATTAAAATCCCCTAACAAGACGATTTTATCAGACACTAGTAGCAGTGATCTCGTAGCGCGATCATAGACTCATCTGAAACAAGTGTAGGTGCATAAGCACTGGTTAGCGTAGTATATTGACTATTTTTAATGACGTAAATTAATAAATATACATATGAGGAGAGTGTACATATGTATAGTATTATTATTCAGGTGTTAATAAAACAGTGCTCAATGTATCAACAGAGCTGTATATATATATATATATACATTTTTGATATACTTCAATTTCAATGGGTAATACATATTTCACCGCACAATGATGACCTGGCGGTTCGTTACACCCAAACGATACAACAGTTGATCTTCAAAATATCCCCACCAAATATTTACACAAACGCTCACATGCCCATATTTAGAATAGGCATTTCTAAGGGTAATTTACAAAAAAATCCTCGCTCATTTAAAAAGAACCCCAATGACAGAAAAAAGTATAAAGATAAAATAGATAAATGGAAAGAAGAGAAAAAAAAGAAAAGAAAAGAAACAGAAATAGAAAGAAAACGAACAGTATACAGAGAAATGAATGTTAACAACAAGTATCGACACAGCGTCTATAACGACTCGTCTGTTTTCTTAGAAAAACATAACGTAGAAAATTTAACATTAAAATTTAGTTTTTAATGAGATATATTTACGTTAAAAAAATAAATTGTAAATCACAATTTTAATACAAATGGAAAAAATAAATACTATTAATATTATTTTAAAAATTCATATTATTTTAAAAATTCAGCTAAAATAATTCAAATTAATAAAAAATAAAACTTATAAATAAATATAGGAAAAAAGTCAAATTTTGATTTCCAGGATCGATGTCAGAAACGTTTTCATTCGCAAACTGAATTTTGAAGGTTAAATAAGTCCTCTGAGTAACTGGTTTCATGGCTGAGACTAAGAACTACAATTATACCTACTTAGAGCAAAACCCGAAGCAAAAACCAAAATAAAAAGCTGAAAACCTGATTTTGATCAGACCCGATAGAATATCGGGGTATCGATTTCCAATATTGGAGTTAAATAAGTCATCCAAGGATAAACTAACCTAAGTAAGTCCATGAAAACTTATCGTACCCATCGGGAGTGAAATGTGGGATGTGAGATGTTGAACGACCTCGGCGTTGATAATGGCTTTGAACACTTTGCCAAAGATCGGAAGAAGGCCGATAGGGCGGTAATTTGCGGTGTCCGAGGGTTCACCAGTGTTCTTAAATATTGAAGAAAATGAACCATATTAATGGCTGAATATCTGTTTTTGATCAGAATTGATAGACTATCGTGGGTATCGATTTCTGATATCGGGGAAAATGAGTCGTCTGAGAAGATCCATTAACGTTTGAAACTAAAAACTATAATTTTACTAAGTTAGAGCAAATTCAGCAGCAAGAACCACGATAAAAGGCTGAAATCCTGATCTTGATCAGACATGATCAGATATCGGGGGATAATCAGAAAAAATAAGTAGCCCATGACCTGGCAGGTAGCCTAAAGAATATTGGCGAGGAGTTTGGTGAGAATCGGATAAAAATTGCGGATTTGTATAAAGGAAATACAGACAGACAAACAGACAAAAAGATAGACAGACACACATACAAACATCTTGCCTTTTACATATATAGATATGGAAAAGACGAGGTTCAGATCTGAAGACTGCGTCAAAAGAATGAATTGAGTGACTGTCACCACTCAGTATTGATCTTAGACTTTGGAATCTCTGAGGATAAGTGGGATAAGTGGAGACGCGCATTAAATTACCCTATTAGTTCGACAACGGGGAAGTCTTTCTTTATTATATATATATATATATATATATATATATATATATATATATAAGAAAAAATGTCAGAAGCCGTGAACGTTTTGTTTGAAAGGTAGATTTATTGTTGCTATTATTAATATAATAAACTTGTGACTTCACATATCGAGATCCGTTTATTCGTCTGAAGAAAGT
>JBBBDQ010001120.1:82500-85000 GCA_037127315.1 Ascarosepion bandense | reverse complement strand
CAATATGTATATTTGTTTATATATATATATATATATATATATCATACTAAACTCCCAACCCACATTCACTTACATCGTTTTCATTAACAGCGGCGCCACTCCAATCACACATAGATAGCAGTAAAATGAACAAAAATATCTACCCTTCATAAAAAAACATAAATCCCAATATAAGAAGTACCCAGACAAAATAAATAAGGAACCTGTCTTAAACTAAGCTACCTCTCCTAATCCAAGCTCACTTTCACTCAAACATCATATCACCATAAATAAACCGTTTTCACCATTTAATTTTCATTTCAGCTTATCACCCGATGAGAACCGCACGTAGCAGCTTCGAAACGTGAAAATTTTTGTGTAGTGATACTATAAATTTATAAACCATTGTAACAACCATTACAGTATATATATATATATATTTTTTTATTTTTTTTAATCATTTCACCCCGAGCAAGGCAGAAACGCCACTGATGTGCAGGGGGTTACATAAATGTAAAAAGATTAATTAGAAAAGAGTGAGGAGTACAAGCTAGTTAGAAAGGAACAACAGAAAGCTGAGAAAGCAGGTGCAATGACAGATACATGGGCGGAGAGAAAGGGAAGGTTATACAGGGGAGGGGAGAGAGCTAGAGGCCAGTGGTTAGTAGATGAGTATTAACTTTGCTTTTAAATTTCTGGAGGTTGTAGCCGTCAGGAAAGCAAGAATACGGGAGTGAGTTCCACAGGTGGGAAGTGCGAGAGAGGAAGCTGCAGGAGTAGAATTGTCGTCTGCGTTTGGCTAACCTGACTGTGAATGGGTGGGACCCAGTTGCCAGTCTGGTTGAACGGGTAAACACCTGTTGAGGAGGCATCAGTGACTTAAGCTCATCCGAGCAGAAGCCATGAAAGTATTTATAGAAGAGACAGAGGGAGGCCACATTTCGACGATGAGAAAGTGGCTGCAGACGAGTCGCCAGATCAGTACCTATCACATTACAGACTCTCCTTTGGAGCTTGTCAAGAAGACTGAGGAGAACGGCAGGGGCACCTGACCATAAATGGCAGCAGTACTCCATGCACGGACGGATGGTTGACTTGTATATATGCAGGATGGATTCAGGTGGAAAAAACATCCTGGATCGACATAGTGACCCAATCTTCTTAGCAGTAGATTTTGCTATGGATTCAATATAGTGGTTCCATTTGAGGTCTGAGGACAGGGTAAGTCCTAGGAGGCGTAGTGTATTACTCTCCGGGAGAATCATCTGGTCCATGCTTATGGGAGGCAGAAGAGGTTGCCTGTAATGGTTGACAGACAACAGCTTGGTCTTAGATGAATTGAAGTTGACAAGATATATATATATATATATATATATATATATATATATATATATATATAGCTCTGTTCATACTACATTGAGCACTGTTATACGCACACACACGCACACACACACACACACACACACACACACACATATATATATATATATATATATTGGGGAAAATGGATGTAAGTGGAAAAGGTTTTTTGTTGATTTCAGCAAGACTTACTTATTTATAACAGCTTTTTTATCTTTATCATAATTCTTCGTTTATTCATTTGCTCAAAACTGCAAAGAACTTTTCCCTCTCAAAGTTTTATTTCACTTCCGGACATAGGAGAACATGGATCACCACATCTTTGCGTCTTTTGTTGATCTCAGCAATAATTGGCCTTTTGCAACTTCTTTGTAATATTTTTTCCATCCATTTGCCTCATCTTGTTAAGTAATTTCTCTCTCTTTCAATATGTCATTTCACTTCCAGGCATATGTGATCATGGCTCTACACAGCTTCATATCTTCTGTTGGCCTCAATAATACTTGTTTTTTAGAACTTGTCCTTTTCTTTGCTCAAATTTTATGTAGATTACCCACCGTTTTCTTCTGCTTGTCTTGTCTGTAACCCACCCTGTGAGTGTTAAGTTCTCCAAGTACTGTTTCCTCATTTTCCTAAATATGGCTCATTATTTATCATTTTTATTTGTTTACAAGGTCAAAAACCGTCGTCATTACTATGAGTCAACATCTCCTAACCTCTTCTACACTAGTTCACTTCGATTCAGTCCAACTCAAAAATAACACGTGAGGGACAATTTATGTTCATTCAGTCCCCGAGCTACGAACACGGTTCCGTAATAGGTTGGCTTTCTTTCTTTCTTTTTACCCTGTTTTCCGCCCTTCGTTCATGGCAATTCAAATAATAATGACCTCATGGTAGTGACCATACTTAAGAATCAAATTTCCATGGGAGAAGTTGGCCAGCAACCCAAAGCTGACGTCAATTGGCCTAAATATTACTTATTTCATAGTGGACTGAAGTTCATCATTACTGCCATAGTGGTACTAAATATCATTCAAGAACAATTAAAAAATGTGAGCGAGAAACTGTTGAAGAATTTTCGCCCGACCCACTTCCTAAACTCTGACCAAATGATCAAATATAGGAATTTATTTTTGAAGGATTTCTTGGTGAAGCTAAA